>JANIIA010000114.1:72984-86170 GCA_027478495.1 Erythroxylum alaternifolium
GCTAAGGAAAAGGTGATAAACTTTTCTTATAATAAAAAATAAAAAATCTCCTCTGTTTTGGAAATGTTAAAGGTATACTAAACATGGATCCACGAGGCTTGGGGATTTACATTCCAAAGAGGGGCAAATACAAGTTCTAAAGACATTGACTTTGACTACTGCCAAATCATAAGAATTCTTCTTAGTAACATAAGTGCCTAGTAGATTCTTTTTATGGCGACCTTCTTCCCTAAGGAGCTCTTCATATTTAGAGACTTTCATTGCTAATTCATAGAAATCACAAAATTCCATGTCTTGAAATTTCTTCCATAGTTTAATGTCCAACCCCTTTTGAGCTAGTTTCATATATTCAGTTTCTAAAAGTGTGATTCAACATTAACTTCTTATCTTTTTAAAACAAGTGATGTAGATATCATCATTATCACCACTCTTCCGAGTCATTCTTGATAACTCTATTATGCTAATTTCAGGCTCAGTTTTTAAAAAATGAGTATGAAACAATCTTTTCATTTTAGCCAAAGAAAAAAAATTCCCAGGTAACAAAGTACACCACAAAAAGATGGTCCCTATTAAAGAATTCAAGATTAGATTGAGCTTAAAGTAGTTAAATTTTTCATAATTAACTAATTCTCCATATTGTATAGTGAATCTAGCGATGTGTTCAATGGTAGAATAACCATCTTCACCAGAAAACAAGTTGAATTCGAAATTTCTTTAGTCATAAGGATAAGGATTATCTTGATCAATATGTTCTAGATAAGGTTTAAAGAATTCTAGATGGCCAAGATATCTTAAACTAAGCCTGTACAATTCTTGAATTGTTCTCTGACTACTTTCAGATCAAATTGTAGTCTCATTTGTGGTGAGTGAATAATGGGATTAAGGTTTATAGCGACAATGTTACCTCTTAAACCATATTATGATTCCTTAGCTTCAACTTCTCCACCAAATGCTTGTCTATCTAAAATTTGGAGTCTGACTGCATGTAGGTCATTACCCAGATTAATGCGAGGAGGCTTAGGTTATTACTCAGATTAATGCTAGGAGGCACCATAGGGATATCTACACACAATTATAGAGGGATATATCTTTTGTCTACAAAGGGAGTGGCTAAAAGGCAGCTACATTCTTTGACTTTCATTATATTAGGAGCAGGACGCCCCTCGAGTCCTTCAGAGATTTGCTTTACAAAGACAGCAAATTTTTCCCACCAAATTGTATCATAGAGATATACAGTTTTTCAACCTTTTTTGTTAAGAATTTGATTCCATAGATTATGGAGGCCGCTTTAAACTTTAACTCTAAAACTTCATTTGTGCTATTCCATTACAACAATTTTAGGTTCTCGCTTATAGGGAAGTTACTTGGAGACAAGGTTTCCTTCTCAAGATTTTTTACCATATGGGATACAAAGCTTTCATTCCCTACTATTATAGGGACTTTTTCTTTTAAGATTGGAGGCAAAGCAATTTCTTTTCCATTATGTGTTCCTAGCATCATGATCCTATTGGACTTGCCAAATTGTTTGGTGTTAATCTAGATTGTGGGTGTGCCAAGAAGGAATTCTCCCATAATTTATACTTAAATTCTATCGGCGATATAAGTGAGCTTCGAAAAACTTAGATAGTAGAGTTCTAAGCTACCAAAATGCTAAGATAGGTTTAAATAAAATCTAGAATGAATAAAATAATTGATTGTTACAAAAGAGAATCACTAACTATATAAGATAATTTGATATAACAAAGGCAAATTCATAAAGTAAATTGATAGGTGTAGATTGCATTGTGTCTTTATGTGTAGTTTAATGTGTATTTAGTTGTTAATTTGATTGTTTAGCGCATGTTTAGGTTATAATTGTGTTAGTTAGTAAATAATTGTGTTTTAAGTGTTTTGTGAGTTGGAACATGATGTTGAGCTTTAATTTTATATTTATGAGGTGCCTTGATGTGTTTGTTAGTGTTTTAGGAAAATTGGAGGAGATTTGGAGAAGACTCGGGAAATAACTTAGGGCCACGATCATGAAAAATATGTCACGATCGCGACAAAAGCAAGAGCAAGGAGTCACGATCATGGGGAATATGCCATGATAGTGATAGAAGTTGGTGTAGGGAGCCACAATCATGCGTTATGGGCCATGATCGGGACAGAAGCAAAAAATCCCAGCCACGATCATACTACTAAGGTACACGATCGTGGCCTACACGACAGATACATGGACAATGGTCCCAACTTGAGTTTTTGAGGAATTTTTTGGACCTTTAGGATCCAAAAAAGACCTTAGAGTTGCCCTAATTGAAAATACTATATAAGACTTAATGATGTAACCCTAGGGGAGCTTCTACATTCTACCACTTTTTAGGAAGTTCAAGAGAGAGAAAAGAAGAGAGAGAGAGAAGAAGAAAAGGAATAAGAAGCGGGTCCCAACGTTGTTGCTTCCTGGATTAAGTGGTCTCTTAATGTTGCTGCCTTTCTGGATTATCCGATCCAAGTTCTATTTCCTTTCTATTTCATTTTTTTCATTTAATGTATAAGGTTGAAATGGATTGTATGATGATGAGTTTTGGATTGTTGACGATATTCTAACTCTTCATTTGGGATTTTACTTTGATTTAATGTTAATATTGTCGATTTTGTATTTTATTGATTGGGTGTTATGATTAACTTCGATTTTTGCATATTTTGGTAACAAATCGAGATGGTGAACCAGATAAAAATGATTGGATTGGATTAACAAGAGTTAGGTGATCCAATAGACCACATAGTTTATCATATCAGTTTTTATGCAGAGAGAGATCTTGTGTAAGACCTGGTAATTTAGCAGAGAGCTTCCAATCTAATTTTAATTATAGGTCTTTTGTTAATTGAGATATTGCAAATTTCATAACTTAATTAGGGTTATTGATTTAGGTCTTGGGATTGTAACTCGAGAGAGAATAATTCTTCTTATGATAGTCTAGACACCTTGATAACACATAATTAGCTAGGTTAGCATTAATGATAGGTAGAATCCCCTCTCTCATAACTTGGTAATTCTCTTGATTAATTCCTATAGTGACCTTTTGTGTTGCTTAATTTCAATTCTTGTTTTGTGTTAATTTCTTGAGTTGAATTCATGCAATCAAATTTTCGTGTTTATATTCTTGTTTCATTTTTTAATTTCATTTTTATTAATTTCTAAGCCTTAGATAACCTAGGATTAGATTAGTTTATCCTCCTCGTAGGATCGAACCTTCAAATACTATAACTCACGACCTATGCACTTGCGATAATTGACATTGAGGGATATAAATTGTAAGACTCAACGCCTCGATCATAAATAAAGCTGAAAAATAAAAAAATGTGTTTGAAAAATGTTGATTGATTTCTCTATAGTGATTTTGTTTTATTGCGTTTGTTTAAAGATTGTGTTATCTTTAAACAATCATGTTCTTTTTAACTATCTTCCATCATTTTCTCAACTTTCACATTCTACAAGTAATTTCCTAACTTTTAGTCCATTTCCTTATCTTTTAGCTAACTATCTTCCTGCACTATACTTTTAATCTCAACATTTACTCATAGGTTTTGTCAAATTTCCTCTCCATACTACAATGGATTCCTTCATCAACGGAGGGTGCTGGATTTTTCAAGATAATCTTTGACATTTGTAACCTCTTTATTCTCTCTATCTCACTCATGATACTTTCTTTTCGCATAACAGTTCAACTCATAAATTATCAAATAAAGTCATTCGGGACCTATTATAGGGAGGAAACCAAAGGTGTTATAGCATCGAATCATTTGGCACAAAATGATTCCCCCAAGAATCTCTTTTCTATTATGGCTCACTATACAAAATAGGTTGAATACGGCTGATTAGATCAGATATATGGGCATTAATGCACATTGCCCTTCTGTCAAATCCAGGAAAAAACCAGAGATCACTTATTTTTTATGCGTGAGGTGACTAATCGGGTATGGAAAGTTGTTCTAATGCAATCCTATTGGATTACCGAAGAGAATACTTTCTCTACTGTTGTTTAGTACTGCTCAAAGAACTCCCCCAATTTTTTCTCATATAGCAGTTGTTAGCATGTGTGTCCAATTTATATGGAAAGAGAGAAATACAAGGCGTTTTGAATCCAAGACCAGGACTACAGACATTCTTACATTTGAAATTCTCGATAGCGTCAAAGAGCTTACGGCATTAAGAAGCACTCCCAACAACATAAACATTCTCTAGTTCTGTAATCACCTTTCTGTTTTGCCTAACTAAATATTTACTGCTATTATCTTGTTTTAACTGGTATCCCCCTTGACCTCTTGCAAGCTCTAAACTATAATTTTTATTAATGAATTTTATTCTTTCTTTTTTGGAAAAATTATTTTTTAAAAATACATGTTAATTATGTATAATTGTTTGACATTCTTAAATCATGGACTTTTCAACCGAATCCCATATGCATTAATTCTCTAGACAAATGACTTCTAGAACTTATAGTATTTGAGCCTCTTTTGTTTTTGGGCCAAATGAACTAAATTAGTTTAGGCTATCAACAAAATGGAATAGGTAAAGGATGTCAAATCATTATAAATCATTTTTCTTAATAATTTTTTGCATTTGTATTTTGTATACTTAAATTATACCTTATTTATTAGTTTATGCTTTTGGTTGCATTTTATGTATTAATTAGTTTACTTAATAAAGACATTCTTTATCTTTACATATTTTGTTATTTATGTTTAATATTTAATCAAAAAGATAAAGTTCATAAAATAATTGAAATTATGATAAGATTATAATTATAACATTCAAATTATAATTAGATATTATTCATAAATTATTTCTAGTTACAATTCTGTCAAAACAAAATGTTGATAGAATGATAAAATTAGTACATATTATGTTCTTTATTATAAAAAAGTAATTGATATTATAAATTAAAATATAAAGATAATTAAACGCACATGTGAATACTTATTAAAAATAATTTTACTGATTGGACCTGATAGTGAGGATCCTAAGCAAAACATTACTTATGTATTTGAGGATATACTCATTATGATGGTTACATAATTAATCCCTATACTTAAGATTACTAAAATATCTCACATAAAAATTACTATATTTTGATGTTAATTGGAACATATTCTATTTATGATAGTTCAATTAATAATACTTAGATATAGTACAAATTATAAAGATATAGTTAAATAAATCAATAAAGAACTTAAAGTAATTAGGAAGAATAATCTATTATTATTGATTAATAACAACTTGATAGGAATAAGACTGCATACTATTAGACCTCTTAAACCTTGCATTTTGATGAGATTTTTACTAAGTTGTTGTCGTTGTTGTTGTAATAACAACTTAAGAATTTTCTAGTCATAATAAATTGAGATTTGAAAAACTGTTATCATATAACAATTATAAATCAATTACTAATTTATAAGAATAGATACCAATTCTACACTATATGTCAAATTAAATAGGTTAGATGATGAAATGATTAAATTAAATGTTATAGCCATGCATAAATAGATTAAATCAAATCACTTTAACATTTTTAATATTTAGGTAGTAATGATATATTATTATACATCAAATTTGAACTATAATTATAAATTATCTAATTAAAAAGGTAAAGATAAATTAAATAAAATTTAAATTACCTAGGTCTACTTATAAATTAAAAATAAAATTTATAATTAGACATTGAAAACCTAATGAGTTATACATATAGAACAAATAAATAGATAAAATCAATTTAAGTTAAGTTTGGCTTGATTGTAATGTTTAAAATTTTTTTGAGATTGAATATGAAATACTTAATTTTATAAAATTAAATTCTAGTTATATAATTAGAATTAGATTTTAATTATAATTTAGAGTTTAATTTTAATTAAATATTAAAAAACCTATTCATTCTCCATTAAAGAAAAAGGAAAGACTTTAAATGAGTTAATTCTCATGTTAATTCCTCTCTAAAGATTAAAGTTTATTTTTTTTAATTTTGTGAAGTACCATTAAAGATTGGAGATAGATTTAAACAACCTATAATTAATCATTTCTTCTAAGAAAAAAATTGCACGATACTCTAATCAAGTTTGTCATTAATCATTCTATTTTTAATTACTAATTTTAATTATTTTATTAAAATGATCATTCATAAAATTATAAAAACATTTCCTCTGGGTTGATCTCGTGGAACATTACTATGAATATCTTTATTATAAAGTTGCATAATCTCCATTGGTAATGAGTAAAAATGGGTAAGCGTTCTTCTATATTTGTAGTGAATACTTCGTTTTATTGAGTAATACGTCTTGTTAATTAATTTAAGTAGATGCGCGCACGATTACGCTGGTAAAAAATGGATTTCTAAGTTCCAGATAAAATTAAAAATTGAAACTATGGTTTAAATCCTACCTGAACAACTGTGTGTGTATGTGTGTTTTAAGGAAGACGACAAAGGAAAAAAGTAACATAGCCCAATTCAATCCCCCTCCAGATAACTTGATCCAACGCTGATAGTTGTCTTCTCTTAAATTTGCAAATGATATATGCTCAAACATATATAGTTTATCAAAAGTTTTCGAACTCGAATTGAATTTGAACATTTTAGTTAAGTTTAAGGCTTCCATCCTAACGAGTTTGATGGAAGATGATTTATAATTCGTTGGTCTTTTTTGTTTTCACATGGAAGAGAACTTTTGATTTATTCGTGTTGGAGAGGAAAAAGAAGAAATGCTAATGGAAAGACTGGAAAGATTGAGCACCTGAAATCAGCTACTTTTCTTTTTTAACCTACGTTCAGGATTGAAGAAGAACACATGAGTCACTTGGAATCTGATACGCTCACTACTTTTATCCCATTAATCACCAAATAAATTCCAGATGGAGAGGGGTGAAAGAGTGACAGACAGACAGCAAGCAACGAAAACGATTAAAGCCAATTATATGAACAGATAGGTCAATGCCAAGAATGATTCAGAGATGAAAGTGATACTTCTCTTCACTTATATAATCACCCAAAACGCAGAAACTTTTTCACTACGGAAACCGGTATTCACGACGCTGACATGGGGAAGTCTGTTTTGTCTTGTTAATTTATAGACACGGAGTGTTCTTATCAAACTGAAACTTTGTTTTATTATAATTAAGAATTTCCTAACAGGTCATAATTTAATATTTTTATGATCTACAAACAAAAAAATTAAAAAATAAAAGAGATATTGATGTTGGATAATTTTTGAAAAATAAGGTAAATATTTAAGAGTTTTTTATTTTGCTTTTTTTTTTTTTACTTTAAAAATAGTTCAATTGCTCACTCCTAGTTAATTTAGAGAGGAGAATATATCTGCAAGTTGAGACAAAGAAGAGAGGCTGGAAAGAGAGAATAATGGGGACCAAAAATGCCAACTTAAGAGTGAGAGTGACGGGCATTTGATGGTGGTGACAAATCATATCTCTATCACAGTTCCATTTCATGTTGTCCAAAAAGAGAGCGACGCGGAAGAGTGAGGAGGTGAAAGTTTGGCTGCTTGCATGTAAGATCATAGAATCATCATCCATGGCGTATAATAGAGCTATAGGCAAAGTGCTGAAACACTGTGCTTGTACACTAGCCATGTGAGATTTTGCCTGCCTACAACGCTACTATATATAGTTATATACAATACAAACAGCAGTATTAGTGCCATTAACATAATTCCACAACCTAAAATCCCTTGTAATTGTCCATGGCAGTAACGACAGAGGAAGTAGATAAAAGTAGATAGGAGAATAAAGCTTGGCATGGGGACTAAAGATTAAAGATTGATCTATTTAGCCCATTTGAACAGAATAGAAGCATAGGGTACTCTTGTTGCAGTACATTGCTTTGTCCAACTCAAAGAAGCAGAATTTTGAGCTAGCATTGGTGGTGCTGTACAGTCCATTAAAGAGTGCACTAAATTTTGACATGTCCTTCTCACGGCTCTGCCAGCTTTGTGAATCACCAGTGAATTATTGCACCATTCATAACTCCAACAATTTACTCTCTACTTTGTCTCGTATTAATCTCTTACATCACTTGAATCAAAGACACTAGAGTACATTCCACATCTTGCGGTATGTTTTAAAGGCTGCAGAACTTAAGCCTGATCAGCTATCCCAGTAAGATACCTTAATGAGAGGAGGTTTCGATAGGGAAGAGGAAAAAAAAACAGATAATGTAGACAAATCTTAGTTTCTATTGTTGTTTAACTTTAGAGAAAATCTTGAGGAACAGGACCACCTACACAACCGATACTCAAACCTGAAACCGACAAATTCCTATGTGAAATGAAAATATTGCTCCGACCACTAATACGAGAATTTGGCAGGCCTTTTTGTGGAACCAAATCACAACAAACAAAACCGTAAACTTTCTTTGTTTTAAAGTTTCTAACAATTCGTTATCTCATCTGATTCATATTAACACATAAAGACACTAGAATTTGTAGCCTATGGTCTCCATCATCTTTTATCACCTTTCCCCTCACAACTCTCTAAGGGTCTATTTATAGTACTCCAAGTACCATAGGAACTTTGCCAGCTTCCACCAACTGAGCAGTGAAATTTTCAATCTTCTAATAATGGATGCTAGAGCAGCCGAAGCTAGGCGGGGTTTGAAAGAGAAAGATATCAGCAGAGACGATTTTGTTGTCGAAGACGATCTGGAAGATGATATGGAAGACGAGGTGGGTGGTTCTGCTGGTTTTGTTGACGACGAAAAGAAGGGAGGAGTTAGGGCTGTGAATGGGAAGAGAAGCACCAACGGTGGCGTTTCTAGTGGAGGCGGCGGAGGTGGCACGTCGCTGCCGTCTTGCCAGGTGGAGAAGTGTGGAGCTGATTTGACTGATTCCAAGAGGTACCATAGGCGCCACAAGGTCTGTGAAGTTCACGCAAAGGCACCTGCGGTCGTGGTTGCTGGTGTCAGGCAGCGTTTTTGTCAGCAATGCAGCAGGTATTTCTTCTCTAGAAGTCCTTCCATATTATTGATAGTTGTATTCTGTTTCTGCCTAATGATGAACTCCTATCCTGAATTATTTTTGCTTTCTCAATCCTGTTGGTTAAGGAATGTATGTAAAAGAAGTATTAGTATAATAAGTTCAAATGTCACATGCTAATGTACATGCAACTAAAGACTAGAGCATTTATTTCTTGAGTTCATGATAACAAGATAAGTGGGACATGGGATATGATCTCAATGTAACGTACATGGAAGAGCGAGCTATTAAGCTGATGAGAGATATTTCACTTGTATTTATGCTCTGACCATTTCTTTTTGCTTGCATATACTCACAAGCAGAACATGGTACATTCAACAAATGAAACGAAAGTAAAATATAGAGCAAAATTTCGTCTATATGTTTCAGAATGAAATTTTTGCAAGGTTAGTCTGATGGATAATATAAGATTGATGGCCAATGATTCGATATCGGTAACTTGAATGTAATACGATCATGGAACAATCTATCAGCTCAAAATGCATCCATTATAATGGTGAAAATGAGATTTTGGAATGATTTGGACTTAGATTAATAAAGTTTTCATGTAAGGGCACACATATTTTCAGTAGATTTGATGTACAAGATCATCTGGCTTACTTGACAGAGAGGACGCATATCAATTCGATTCTCCAACTAGGTGGAAGGGAGATGAGAATGTGATTGTTAAAACACTTTTTGTTACTGTGATTCTTCTAACTCTTTCTGTTTTCACATAATCTGATTTCTTTACTGCCAATGACGACGAAGTACTATAAGCTGTCAGGTTCCATGAGCTGTCAGAATTTGATGAATCGAAGAGGAGCTGCCGCCGGCGTTTGGCAGGACACAACGAGAGGCGTCGGAAAACTTCGTCTGAAACATATGCGGAGGGGTCAGGTCGCAGAGGGGCTGTAAGTCAGTTCAGAGAAACCCAGTGGAGGCCAGCCGATGACAGAGGAAGCAGCAGATTTAACATATCTGTCCCTGCAAATCCCACTTGCAAACGATCCCAAATCAGATGAACCACTAAATCTTGCATGCTCCCTCTCTTCTGTCATCAAATATTTAAACCATTATTATGCTATAAAATCTATGATATATTCATAAGATATATCAATAAGATTGCTAAAGTCTGTAATATCTGCATATAGGCTCTGTCCTTTGGCTCCGATATGTTGCAGAGTCCTAGTTTATGTCAGGAAAACTTGAGGTCTGTTGGGTTCATCATGGAGAGTATGTCTCCAAGTTGGATGTGTTACAATGCGCATAAGGTGTTATCTCCTTAGTGCTTATAAATAAGATCTCATCCTTGTGTATTTCCTCTGCAGAACGTATCTGCTTTTGTACAATTTATAGTATATTCGACTCAAGCTGGTGCAGGAATGGTGAGGTTTTCTCTTCTATGTCTATGATGGTCAACACCAACTTGTTAAAGTTAACAGAATTCCTATAAAATTGGAGACCAAAACTGAAGTACAACAAGAAAAGAAGGAACGACAGACATAACTTTCATTATAATCAACATAGAATATCTACTAACTTGTCTTTTCTGACGTAGTTCATACCCGAGACAAAGCATAAAAATGTAATTAAAATAATCGGGTTTCAGCGATCAAGTCTTAATGTTTTACAACTCCGATATTCTCGACTAGATCCAAGAGAGAAGAATAACTAGAAATACTTTAATTTTGTTAGCACAAGAGCCAGTCCAATCGCTGTTAACAAGTTATTTCTGCTTCTCTTTAACCAAATTCCAAAGTCAATTGTTTGGACCTTTTACACTTTACAAACCATTAAATTTCAGTCATGTCTTTCGAATAATGTTTTCTTCTTAGGCTCATCTTGTGAATTGTGATTCTAAAGGATTTGATGGACTATACAATCATCAAATTCCTCTTTTTTTATATATACTTTTCTTTCTTTTCAATCTGTATAAGTAATCATGCTAGAATTCAATGAAAATAATACTTCCTGCCTTGCTTTTGCATCCCAAAATATTGCCACTGTTACAACTTTTGGGATTTTAAGAACTTTCAATGAGTGTATTAATTAAATGAAAATTATTATTTAAAGTGCTCACAAATGATCCACACCTTAAAGGGTAGAAGAAAATTAAGTCATTTATTAAGAAAATGTGCTTAGAAAGAAAATCTTACATTTGAGGCATATGATGAACAAGACACTTCGGTGATAGTTATGAAATTCGATGATTCCAAAGAAAAACGATAAGTGTATGTTTCTCGGTACAATTTAAAAATATATATATATTTGATAGACATATTCCAAAATTCATGGTGTTGCTCAAATCTATAGAATTAAATTAAGATTTCATTAAGTGAATAAGGATATCGGTTTGTCGCTTGCAAGTTTTATGGAAGAAAATGAACTACTACTATTGTATTACCAGTAATCTATCTGGAGATCCCTATATCTTCCAGAAAACCAATGCTGTCAGAGTATAAACCCATTCTGGAGAAGATTAGCGACAGGCTACACAATTGGACCTCCAAATCCTTATCACTCGCAGGTAGAACGTAGCTGATTTCATCAATCTTAAGCTCCTACACATATACTGTACATCTCATCTAGTAATAGCCAACTCCATTATCAAACAAATAGAGAAGTATCTCGATATATTTTTGTGGAATGGAGATGGGGGTGAGTAAATAAAAGGTTAAATGGAAGTAAGTATGCATCCTTAGAGAACATGATGGGCTATGCTTCATCCCTGTCAAGACTGTTAACAAAATAATGCTAGCAAAAAGAGCTCGGAGACTTCTAAGGGGAGGGAATTCCTTATGGGTGAGATGAGTGAACAGCTATTATATCAAAGGAAGACACTTTTGGAGTTTTACATGTCCAAAGATTGCTTCCACAATTTCCTCAAATGTTTTCAAGCTTAGAAATTCGATAAAAGAGAATATCTTACACCAAGTAGAAGAGGACATACTTTTGGAAGGACAGGACAACTGGACTCAATTTGGGGAGCTAGACTATCTAAATGAATTATAATCACTTACGCTATGTTTAGTTGGGAGCATATTAATATAATATAATATTATTTCATCGTTTTAGAGGAGGGTTTACAATAGAATGGAATGAGATGGGATGAAAGACGAGGACTTTATATTACTTTTAATTTATGTTAAACAGTAAAAAAGAGAAATCTTCAATTTGGGAGGTTTATGATGAAATGTAAAATGATAAATAACTCTTCACTATATAACATTATAAACCCTTCTAAACAATATTTCACTATATTACATTATGATCTATTTTATCCCTCCTAAATAATAATTTTTTAATATCACATCAATTTCTACTTCATTTTATTATAAATCATTTCATTCTATTAAAAACTTTACGTCCAAGCAAATATAGACTTAAAAGATATTTTCCAACAAGATAGCACTAAAGGGTCCGAAGAAGTTATGTCCTGCCGGATTGGTGTGGGGAAGTTATGTTCTGCCAAGGACAGCCTACACTCTCTAGTTAGAAATAAAGGGCAGACTTCCTACAATTGATAGGCTAATGAAATGCCTAATCATTCCGAACAGATGCTTGTTATGTGACAAGGAAATGGAGTCCCTATACCACCTTTTGTTTAGGTTTACGTACTAAAGAGAGGCATAGTCCTACATCATGCAAAGATGCCGAGTAAGACCCCCTAAAGAATATTGGCAAGAAACAATTGAGTGGTGTAGCAAGCTCAACTATGGTACAAAGGAGAACAAAAAATATTCTAGATTGTACTGACATACTTGGCGTCCAAAATTTGGGAAAAACGAAGCTCCAGGATCTTCAGGGACCAAATCTCATCTCCATGAAGTTTTAGGGTTGACCATCCCCAAAGCATCGGAGACATTTTATCACAAATAATATAACCCATCATCACAAAAACTATAAACATATTATCCACATATTTTTTTGTAACTTCAAACTTAAGTTTTTCTTTCTTTTTGTTCTTACCTTCGACTTTCTTGGTTCTCTTCAAGCAACATATTTTCATTCAATCAACATGCACGAATGGAACTTTTATAAACTCTAGTATCCAAAAATAAGCTTAGATTTAATCTACTCTTAGTTTATCTAAGCTAGAAGAACTAAGATCAAGTTAAAAGTTCATAAAAATCTAAGAACACAAATCTCTTGTTCCTCTTCTTTCTCTCTTTATTTTCAGTACATAAAA
>JANIIA010000114.1:90768-105963 GCA_027478495.1 Erythroxylum alaternifolium
AGTTAAAAGTTCATAAAAATCTAAGAACACAAATCTCTTGTTCCTCTTCTTTCTCTCTTTATTTTCAGTACATAAAACATGTTTTCTCTACTTCCTTCTTCTATCAAAACAAGAAGAAAAGATAGAGATTACCTAAAAAAAACTTAGCTAAATCTTCTTCTTCTTCTTCTTTTTCTGTTTCTACTTCTCTTCTTCTACTTCTTTCTACATTTTTCTTCTCTCTTTCTTTCTTATTTTACACGTCTCTCTGTTTTTCCTAACCTCTCAAACATGTCTCTCCCTTACACGAATCTCTTCCTTTTTCTCTAGTTTCTTCTAGGTTCTTCTTTTCCTTCTTCCTTACTTCTCTATGTCTCTCACGCACGCACCCTTCATTCACTTCTTCTTTTATTAATTCAAGACAACAATTTTTTTTAATCTTTCCAAGCTTACCCTTCCATATTTATTCTAATACCTTATAACCCCCTTAACTTAATTCTAACACTTCCATTTAACCCATGCAACCTTATGTGATAAAAAATATTCATAAATAAACTCCATAAATTTCTAATTCAAGAATTCTAATTTTTACTCATAACGAAATGCCAACAACTTCTCATTTAATAATTTTAACTTCCAAGAAAAGTTCAAGATCCAACAACTCCTCGTTTCCTACTAGAATTGAAGAGTATTCATCGTCAAACTCATTACGATATCTTGCAAAGACATATCATCAGCTTGTGGCGGCGATGGTAGAGGTAGAGCCTCTGGTTGGAAATAGGACTGCTCTTGACAGTAGCTCAGTTGAGAAGCAAACTTGTACTGTGTATCCTATAAAACAAGACATATACAAAAAGTATAACCAAAAAATGAGAAAACTTCACATACCTTAGCTTGTTAGTTATCCCTCCGTACTTGCGTGGCTAAGGATGTGAAATCCGTCGCTTGATGGTCAAACCTGGAAGTAGCAACAGATGGAAACTCATAATCATAATAAGGATAATATGAAAAATCAGAATCAAAAGCATACTGAAAGTGAACCATGCCACTAAAAGATCGAAAAATTATAAAAAGCTATGAAACTAAAATAAACAAAAAACAAGGTAACCAAGAGCAACGAAACAAAAAACAAAAACTACACTAGAAAAACCGTCAAGAAATTTCACGACAACGGTGTCAAAATTTGGTAATATTGTCACCTGCAACCAAACTAATACCAACTTTAGCAATAAAAGAAAATACAGTTAATGAGGAGTTGATCGTTCCTAGGAAAAATTCTAACGGCAATTATTATACGAGTTGAAAACTAAAACAAAGTGGGAGGGGGGGGGGTTTAAAATTAATGTAAATTTAAGAAATTGAAAATGGCAGAAATTGAAAATTAACAAAAATAATTAGATCTAAAAATTGAATATTAGAGAGTAAAATTGAAAGGAGGAGAAAATTAGAGGTTTGTATATATTCAAAACTTTTTGATATAAATTGAAATTTTGTGGTCCATTGACATACAATAATCTAGTATGATAAGATCTATTGTTGTACTGTTTTAGTGCTGATATGATATAAGGAAAACAAAATATTGATTATAAGCATAAATATATTGGGTGATGCATACAAGACTTATGAGAAGTTAATAAATAAAATCGAAGTTAACGATAAAGGTTTTTAAAATTATTTTATTATATCAATTAGATTGGCAAGATAGAAACCAACTGTAAATTTTACGAAATTGGAAAAGACGGTAGTTTTAGTTATATAAATACTAGTAACAACTGAATGTCCATATAAACTAATGTTTGGAGTCTCTTTCAGCTAGAATAAACTCTCGGATCACTTGGTATTGTACGGGACAAGAATATTGACTAGCTCTATAGACTATAAATATTAAATACTAGAGAAGACGCAAAGCCGGAATAACTAGGATTCGTGTACAGTCGTTTCCTTCTCTTTCTTTCAAATAGAAACTTAATATATTGGACAACTATCAATTTAGGAAAACCCATTGTGAAGGTGTTCGAGTTTCGAATTTCGAATTTCAACATTCCCTAAGTTGTTGGATTGGCATTGGCCTGCATTAGTTCTTTTGTTTTTAATGTATAAAATTGCATAGTTAGCCGTACGTAATTGGACTACTTTCAAATATTTTTAGTGGTCTAATTGAATAAAATATTAAAATTTAAACATTTTAACTCCGCATGCCATCAATTAATATTAAATATATAATTCTCACATTAATAATAAAATTTTGACTTTTGAGTTAGAGATATAGTACTCTATGTAAAAAATCACTTTTCCTCCGAAATATAAATTAACAATAATGTAATCATAATAAAGTTTAATATTGGGATTCCTTGCAAATATTTATTCTTGTGGATAGTCGTACAACGTATCCATTATAGTCTTTTATTTAATATTTGCCATCACCTATTTAATTGAATATTTGGAACCAAATGTTCAATTTAAGTGAAAAATAATAAGTAAAATTAATTTACCTTCTATTCTACACGGACTTTGTGACGGTAAGCCAATAATATTCTAATATATATATGCGTCTTCCCCGTTTAGTTGTGAACTCCGCCTTTTGTCAGGAATAGACTAGATTTAATGATTTGGGAAGTTGTATACAAATTTATATAGCAAGCGGTCCCTGGGCCTGCTCTTAGAGTATATTCTCAAGTTCAATGCAACCAAGTAGTAGTACAGTGCATTTTTAATTCCTCTTTTACATAACCCCTCTCCTTACATATCTATATAAATAAGAGCTAGGCACAAAGGTCTGCTGCGCTGCACACATAAAAAGACCGGTTTCATTAATCAAGGCATTGCGTTTTATTCATTCAATGGCCATTTTCAACACGAAAGGAGGCAACTTAATCAAAATGTTGCTGTCTGCATTTCTTCTTCTACTAACCTTCCATTTCCAAGCTGGTAAGTTAATTTCTTACTAACTCCTAACGCCATACTAACTAACTGCAGAATATCACTAGGTAGTAAATCCTTTCCAATGCTTTGGTTTTGTACATTAAAAATTGTGTGGTGGTTCAGCTGAGGGATACATACCGAGATGTACAGCGCCTTATGCTTATCGAAACGGAGATACTTGTAAATCTATTGCCCAGACGTTGCGAGTAACTTATTCAACCTTCCGAGCATGGAATCCCAATCTGGACTGTCATAATATGTTCGATGGACAGTGGCTGTGCAGCGGCTATCAAACCCCGCTAACTCCTGGCACCTGTCAGATAGCGTATGGTTTTATACCCGCCTATGATACTTGTGAAACTGTTATGTCAAAGTTCGGTTTGTCTGTTCAGCGCTTTCGAGAGATTAATCCTGGTCTCAATTGCAACAATCTCTTCGACAATCAATGGGTTTGCATATTCATGTATAAAAATTAAATTGAGTTCGAATAATCATTTCCAACGAAAAATAAAACTACAAAGGCTTACATGCGTCAAGTCAGCAATTGTTCTTAGTTTTACATTTGCAATACATATTGTTTTGTTTCTGCTGGGAAGTTATCCATTGCGTTTGGTTTTATTTTTGTATTAATAATAAATATTTTTAGCAATTTAAAACTGCATGCCCAAATTCTTTTTTCTTCTTGCAATGATGTTTGCTGATTAATATGTTTTTTTTGAAGAATTTATTCATATATATGCTCCTGATTTATCAATATTATTAAAGAATTTATAATTAATAATTTATTGAAATTTATTTTAATAGGTAACAACATATTTATTAAATTGAACGAAACGACATGCTTGTTATAATTATCGATCTAGGTGAAAAAATGCATTTAATATGACTGTTATATGATGTTATGAAATTGTTTGTAACAAAATAAATATTTGATAGAATTTAAAAAGATGTTTAAAACCATAAATCATATCAATAATAAAAAATTTTTACCCTATGCTTTGTGGAAGTACCTGCATTTTTACAACATAGTGTTTAAAATTTGCCGACGCCAACTTCAAATTGCTTAGTGAAATTAATTTTCGAAACAAACTTAGATAAGTGAATATGACAATTCATGTCTTTACTCAACAAGATTGGGAATAAGTAAAAAAGTGAAATAATGTAATAGGTATTAATTTAAACATTAAGAACTATGTACGACCAAACCGTAATAAAATTATTTAGAACGACTATGATTTTTAAATTGTTGCCTAGATTTTAAATTAGCTAGAATATTACAATATTTTCTCGGTTGAATAGCCGTACTATATTACTATTAAAGAAGTAACTGTGTTAAAAGAGATTTGGTCAGGCCGCAGAAAGCTTTTCCAAAATGTCGGGCCTGTATCCTATCGAATGCGTTTTTCAAGTATCAGACATGAAGCACAAGATGGCCAAGTTCCTCCAGTTGAAGAAAAATTTGCGAGGAAAACTTATGTTAGGATCAACTACAACAAATGATTAGAGAATTTCAAACAAATTACTTAGCAGAAACACACAGTGATAACAGAACACAGGATTCTAGCAGCAAAGCACCACAAAAGCTTCTTCCTACCTACAAGTTCTTACCTTAATCTTTCTACTACAGGCTGTCTAAATCTCAGTGCAACAGTGACTTCACTCCATGAAAGTCTCCATGACATCGTGATACAACCCAGCTTCTGAATTCCTATATTCCACCGGCTGGTGCTGATGATGATCGACTGAGGTTGAAGAAGATGACGAAGCCATTCTTGCAGGCAATGTGAAGCTTCGCTTGAACTTGTTTTCCATTTTTCTTATGCTATCAGGATGACTATCTAAGCTCAAGAACTCGTTAGGATTTGTGCCACCGGTGTTATGCATATTTGAACCATCTGAATTTGGATTGGGATTTTTTCCTTCAAGGATAAGAGGTTGGTTACTTTGATCAGTTTTGTTTCCTAAGCTATCAGGATTAAATAAAAGCTTGGCATCATCAGTTCGACCTGTGAGAGCATTGAAGAAAGACAATCCATTAGGCCACTTGATATCATTATCTTGCTCTCCCATCATTTCTTCCATTCGGCTTTCAGATGAATGAGGGAGTAAGAACATGTGAGGCTCATCTCTGGCTTGAGGAAACCCAAGTCTGGCTGCTGGGTTTTGAAAATTTGATGAAGAAAGCATAGCTGCAGATGGAAGTGGCCTTTGACCCCAGTTGAAGAGTGGAGAAGGTGGTCGTGTTGGAATTGCAGATTGTTTAGTCGGAATCGACGAAGAAGAGGCAGCATTTCTTGTTGAGGAGAAGAGCTGGGATAGGTAGAAACCCGATTGGTAGCCAAGTGATTCAAAAGTATGCCTCATTCTCAGTACAAAATGAAGGTCTTCAGGTATCTAAAATCAGAATCAGTATTAGGTTAGTTGACCGTTTAAAGGAATGATATTCCCAGAACTTCAAATAAAAGGAAAAGAGATGAACTAACAATCTTGCAGGAACCCAGTTGCAGTAGGCCATGGCCAGCTTGAATAACAGCAATTGTCTGGTAAAGACAAAATAATTAGAACAAATTATAAGCAATGGAGATTAAATGACTGCTATTAGAACTAAGCATCAACAACAAACGTTAAAGCTAATCATTCTGATACCAACCTGAATGCCAGACTCAAATTGATCAGTCCATTCAGGAGGAAGCTGCAATTATAAGACCACAAAAACAGAAATGTTAAACACCAATCACCAACATATGATACTACATCCGAGATAGACTAATAACAATAGATAATTATAAATTGCCACATTCCAAGGTTTCTTATATTTGTAACTTATACTAAAAATTTTGAAGAGATGCGGGTCTTGCAGCATACAGCATCAAAAGAACTCTGCCAGTAGTTGGAGATATTTGGTTCACATTCAGTTGGTTCTTTGAAGACCCATTTATGACACTTATCGGAGGCAACTTTTCCCATCAACCTGCTCAAAGGAATTAAAGAAGATACCTGTCAAAAGACCCCAATACACAAGAAGGATTCTTATTCTTTAGCTTCAATCTAACAACTTTCCTATAAAACATCCCCTAAAACAGACATATAATAAATCCAAAATAACAACACCTACCCAGTACCCACCCTTCTCCATAATTATATAACTGAATGGACATTTTGCTGAATGCTTTCCTGACAGGATCCTCCCCATCAATGTCTTCCAAGCAATCTCCCACTCTTCCTCGGCAAAATCCATCTTCCCACATCAACATCCTTCACATAATTTCATTTCATGTGTCAAAAGATGTTATTACAACCTTGGTATCGCATGTGAACAGTGCACGTACATACACATAATCTGTTTGATGTCTATACATGCTTCTGCAAATACTAATACTAAGGATTTGAAGATTCAGAGACAAAAAACAAAAAAAAAAGGCAAAGAGCAAGAATGGAGAAAAGGGAATGTCAAAAGGGTAACGTTCCCACCATTAATTACCAAAACACCACTTATCATCACTATTTGGAAAGTTTTGGAAATTGATTTTACCGAAATAAAAAACCATCCATCGTAAACAAATGCTCTCTGTTTCCTTGCCTGTGAGTTCTGTTTATTAGTTGAAGCTAAAAAACAGCCAACTACATGCTCGGCTGCTAGGAAAAGACCAGGGGAAAGAAGAGGCAAAACAAACTCTTTTCCGAAATGATAACTTGGAAATCATAAAAACCAAATAGCTGGGACTAAAAACTCGATTTAATCCCCATATCCACCTGGTTTTGTTAGTAACCAAGAAGAAGAATCAAACAAACAAGCAAGCTATACTCACAAACTTCCATTATCATCTCCAACCTTGCAACCATTACCACCCCTGACTCGTCTGCAAGACAAATGAAGAAGTACCCATTTAAGGAAACACTTCAAAATCAAAGAAGAGAATTACAGAATCAGAGAGAATTGGTAGAGAGAAGAAGTGTATGGAAAGAGCGAGTACGGGCGAGGACGAATAGTCCAGAAGACAGAGTAAGTCCATTCTGAGTTGAGACAGACGCTTCTGAGGGCCTCATGAAGGGCCATCATCCCAACAGCTTCTTTGCTTCTATCTGCTCCTCCTGAGCCCACCATCTCTCTCTTTCTCTACAAGTCTCTCTCTTTCTGTGTCTCTCTAATATTATGTATCTTTCTCTATGTACATATGTAAATTGCTATCGACCTTTCTGTAAGCCCTCTTTTTCACTTGACTATTAACTCGCCTCACAACTCCTTTTCAGTGCTGCTTCTTTTATTATTTATCTCTATCTTCCCTTCTTGTCTTTGCCACTTCTTAAGTTAAAACTTGCCCTCCCTTTCTCTGTATCCCTCTATCTCTAGCTAGCCATTGGTTATATATATATGCTCCTTTGCCTTTATCCTTTTAATACGAAACTCCGCCACAAAGGTGAATGAAGAGACCCTCTATTTGAGTAATGGTGGTAGTGGTGGTGATGTTTGATGTAAAGAGTGCTTGAGAGGGTTAAAAGGGGGAAAGAAAAAGGTACCGAGAGTGTTCAAGCAATGTTTTACCCCACCAGACTCCATAAAAGGTGGGGACAACTTTTCATTTTCACTCTCTGCCTCTTCTTCTCTTTGCCAGTTATACTGAGTGACAGGGAGGTGGAAAACGACGCTAGGGATCTTCCGTCTAATTTTATCGTACTTAACTATATTTAATAGTCAAAACTATTTTCAATTTTACCACGTTCAATAGTTAAAACAGTGTTGTTTTAGCTAATAGACAAGATAGGATAGGCTTTAAACTTTGTGTCAAATAATAAAAATGACATTATTTTAGCTATAGATAAAATGGAACAAAAGATTAGAACTTGGAAATCTTTTGGGAAATTAGATTTCTCCATGTTATAATAATTTATAATCCAAAATTAGGATATAATAAATTGAATACAAGTACCTAGACAATATAATTCAAAACTAATCGTTTTAATCCTGAAAAAATAAACATAATTGAAAAGTATAATTTCCTAAACAAACAAAAACTATATCTTGTCAACGAAATTATATATCTCAAAATTTTTCAGATTTTTTGTAAAATAATTTTATATTTTAATTGAGAAATAAGCAACATCGAGTATTTTCAAAAAACCACCTATTTTTAATTTTGCTTGCTCTTGGTTTGGCGCATGACGTTTGGTTGAATCGAAGTGGTCGCCGAATCAACCCGTTTATCGAATTAAACTATTGTGTGACTTATTACAACAATAGTTAAGTGTCCTGCAATATCAACTCTCAAATATCTTTAAGCAGAGGGGTTAGTTTAGTCCATATAACTTGCCTAGATATTCCCTTGATAATAAATAATAATAATTACAACAAGGTACTGTATTAAACTTATTTATAGACGATAGAATGTTTGAGTAACTTAATAAAATAAGTATACTCTTAAACTAATATAATTCCTAATTTTTGTTCTTTTACCTTAGTTCTATTTATATACAAATAAAAATAATATAAATGAAAACTTTCAGAATAAATGAGCTAGACTTGGTGATTGAATTAGTCAATTTAATTTTAGAAAAGGGGAAGGAATTTCTAATCTCTGGACTCTGGACCACGCAAATTAGGGGGTTTGGAGAAATAGACACGTTGTAACTTGAGATACACAATTTACTCATCAACAAGACATGCAAATGGTGGTGTTTAGGTTTGCTTCACGGCCTTTTCGATAATTCACCGGTTGCATAAGATACCCAGTAACCGCTTTACACAAAAAGGACGTGGCAATGTAGGAGGGAGTTATCCTTTACTTTGGATAAGGACAAAAATATACAAATTAAATAATTTTTTTTGATAATTAAACAAATATTTAATATTTCACAATTTATAAGTTAATGCTTGAATTAATATCCATTCACAAAATTAAACCTTTTAAAATAATTATTATATAATATATTTTTCTTTTATTGTACATTAACTCAGACAATTTAATAAGTTTTATTCACAAAATTATGTTACGAATAATCAATTTATAAATTTGAATTTTTTAACCGTATTTGAATATTTGTGAAATTTTCAATTATTGATTCATATTTAATATTTAAATATAAAATTTATTGATCTTCTTTTATATATTAGAAAGATATATATATATATATATATATCAAAATCCATTAAGCTTTATTTTCAAAAAAATTATGTGTTTAAACTTAGTGTAAAAGTCTTTATTGTTCAATCAAATTAACAAAATAATATTATAAATGGTTAATTCGCAAAAGATGTAACTATTAATAATTTAAATATTAAAATAAATACTTATATTATAAAGATTAACACTGTTTTGTATAAATAAAGGCATGAAATAATATTTATTTTTATTCTCGATTTCGTTCTATGTTTCCTCATTTTATTTTCATAAGAAAATAATATTTATATTTGCAAAATAAAACTATAAAATAATTAAAAGACTTTAGGACATTATAAGATGAGTGAAATTAAATAGTAAGTAGGAAGGGAAGAGAAAATTCACTTGGAAAAATAAATATAAGAAAATATGTAAAGAAAGAAATAAAAGATGAAGAAAAAGAAATGAAAACATTAAATAATTGTCCTTCTACTATTAAATATTTAAACGACATTTCAACTCAAATACAATTTTGAAAATTATAAAGGTAAGGTTACCATTTTCTTATTAACATATATATTATTTGAATATTTTTAAAATTTGAAAAAAAATTATATTTTTATAATTAAAAGTCCTTAATTATTGTATATAAAAGTATAAATAATTAAAATTGGAGTTGATAAAATGTACTTAAAATGTTAAGATAGTAATTTAAAACTATAATCAAGCAATCATGTCAAAAGTAGACAATTTTAATTTGACTTATTAAAAAAGCATGAAATTATTCAATTTAATATATACTGAATTTTTAATATTAATCTCAAATTTATTTTTATTATACTAAAATAACTCTTATTTGATCATTTTATTCTTAGTCGCCACTTTTTCAATATTCTAAACACATAATTTAATTGATTAGTTATGTTTTAAGTTTCAATATAATAATGAAATTTTGTAAAATTACTTATTCAGATATGTTTTCTATAAATGATGATTGAAAAAAGTCACATATGGGTTCTTCAATTAGAGACTCAAATTTTATAATCTTCATTTTTAGTGAATACGAGAAAGTGCTCATCTTTACGCAGCTGTTTTCTGGTCATCCTTTTTCCTCGTTTAACTTTTTTTATTTTCTAATTAACTTCTCTTTGTACTAAAGCATAGGACAGCATCTTTACTGGTCAAAAGAGGTAGGCAGGAACTCTGAGGATTAGATTTGAGTTAGTTTTTAAAGTTATTATGATAATATTTCATGTCAGTTTTTGAGTAGGAGCCAAGTTACAAGGGTAATCTTAATAAAGTTGTACGGTTGCTGTGCAAAAGAAGTGCCTACACATGGAGGGGGCACTTGCAATCTGTTTTTAATTTGCTTCTCTTCGCCTTCAATCTTCATCCGTAAGTCAAATGAAATTTCGAAATTGCCCTCTCATTGATTTTACCGTAGTTTTTTAATTAATGAGTTCATATCAAAGACATCGTCTTTAGTTCAATCATAATTAGAGCATTTTGATTTCTAATCATGTTTTAGGTCCATATAGATGGAAATGCAATCAAGTGCTTGTTTGCCAAATCTGAACATATCTGTAAGCACCTAAAACCTTGGCTCACCTTTATTTCTATAATCAATTTAGATTTGGCAAAGACATGGGAAAAAAAAGTAGATTTAGAATAATGAAGCTTGTAGTGATACAAATGGAGTTTTAAGTATAATCTAAACCCCATCATTGATCTAATTAGACACAAAGAAGATGAGTGAATAAGTAATCAATAAGTGAGGACAAACCATTAACCATCATCACATTTAACTTAATCATTTGTTTACTTTATTGTTATTATCATATAGCATGCCAAATACGTTCGTACCATTCAAAATCATTATCTTTCTTTCACATGGTAATAAAATTATTTCTTACTGTTAAAATATTGAAGAATTTAGTCTAAAACTCTCACAAATTTTAGATATACAGGAAAAAAAAGAACACACGGCGTACTTAGATTAGAGGAAATGAAATATATAGATTAGGATATCATGTTTTTCAAATTTTATTAATCTTGGTTGAATAATTGACGACTAAAAGGATACTTGATTAATTAAAATGAACTCAGTGGGTCTCAGCAGAAAAGATGATAATTATGATGAATAGCATAAAATCATAACCTCATTTCATCTCGTCAAAAGTAGTCTTTTGCAATTACTTTGGGGGCGGTATTGTCATTTGGCGAGTGAAGACTGAACTGAAGAGGGGTTGCTCGGATAAAAATGACGCCAAAGGCAGCAGGTAATATGATATGATTATTAAATCATTATTATGTACTCTCTGCACCGTTGCTGTTCAGTACACACACGCACACCAAGCTAGGACAAAGGACTGAGGTGTCACGTGCGCACGTGATCCTGCACGAGTCGGTGCATAGTTTCTCTTAAACAAACTCTGCGCACGAATTGCGGGGTTCTGCGTCCTCTACGTACGACATCCGGCTCCTTATCATCACGCGCTGCATAACCATGGGCTGCTGCCATCACTCTCTTCACCTATCTTCCGCTCCTCGTTCTCTTCTTACCTTTTACGTATTCGTTTGATCAAAATGATGGAGCTAATTACGGATTTGTAGTGAATGTGGCGCGTGGGGTAGTAGGAGAGGAGAAAAAACAAAAGAAAGCATCAATCTAAATCCGGAGCTCCGCATTGACCGGCCTAGGCATCGCTCCAACCCCGCGACCGTATCTTTCGCGGGTCCCACTCGGAAAATCCCGCCAAACCCTCTTTAAACCCCTACGTCCTATCTACCTTCGTCACTGTGAGGACTCGCTCAAGGATACAACACCTTGATGTGCTTTTGTTTATGAGGTGCCATTTTGACTATTTGGAAAGTGAAGATTTATCAATTAGGCACAAATACCTTCAATAAAAATTTCACATAACACAATGTAAAACTTACCTCTTATCGGTAGGCAAACCCTAGAAATATCTTTCACTTTAACTTATTTAGAAGTTAAGTTCCAAAAGAAATGGTAATATAATCAATCATTACTTCATGCACCTGTTAAATCTAAATTTTAATAGACAGTAAGCTAGTGGTTCTTCTCAACGTAAGCTTAAACTCTCGATACTAAGGTAGTTATATCATTGCCGAAATAGTTACACTAACGGATGTGTTTCAAAAAATATATAATAAACTATTGGTGAAATTAAAACTTGTATGTGTAAATTGTCGTTTAACTTTGGATTATACGTAGCTAAAAAAAAAAAAAGGCATTTCCTTTTTTGTTTAATTTTGTTGTACGCAAGAATAATCGGTCACCTACTAATTAATTGTGGGATTTTGATGGAAGCCAGCTATTTCTTACGTGTAATATCTGTTAGTGTTAATACTTCACCGCGCTAGTTGTTAAAAGGATCAACAGTTATATGAGTAACAGTTTCGGTTCACAGTATTAGCCTCCTTTATGCACCTATTTTTCCATGGATTCGTCAAGAAAAGAAGTTTACTTTATTGATGGGACTCTTTGTAGTCAATTTCGCCATAATCAAGCTCTAGATGATCCAAACAAAATGCCAAAACACATCTCTAGATAAGAATCTATATCTACCGACTACCAGGTAAGGCATGACTTAGGAGACATTATATGATCAGGAGCTGCCATGCAAAAACCGAATGCTTAAAACAAAAACTTTCCGCAACTTTTGTCCCAACTAGTCAGCGTCTACAGAGGATTACTGTTACGGGCAAAAGATGGAAAGTATTTCACACCGGAGGTCCATGCACAGCTGGTGTAGAAACGGTAATTGGTCAATATAGTTTCGACTTTCGTGTATATATCATTTCTTGCAATCCAACACTAAAAACGTTAGTCAGCTCATGTTCAAACATATGTTTTAAGCTTTAAACATGCATGGCGAAAGCCCTAATATTGGAAGCGTAAATACTAAATTTCAAACTAGAAATGACTAATACCAAAATCGAAACAAAAGTTTTCAACCATGTAACAGAGGAAGTGTTCGTTTGAAGATGTCACCTACTCCTATATGACCAACTCTTTTTCATGCCCAAGCGGTGGACCGGCACCATGGAGAGAAATTGTCAAACACCTTATTACC
Organism: Erythroxylum alaternifolium; assembly: GCA_027478495.1. Classification (NCBI taxonomy): domain Eukaryota; kingdom Viridiplantae; phylum Streptophyta; class Magnoliopsida; order Malpighiales; family Erythroxylaceae; genus Erythroxylum; species Erythroxylum alaternifolium. The sequence goes on from JANIIA010000114.1 coordinate 103,865, forward strand.
ATACCTGGAAGCTCCACCAATAAAACTAGATAAAATAGTATTTCTTGTTAGGCATTTGTCTTTCATCAAACCAAACCATTTTTGTTGACCTTTGATTTTTTATCTTTACCTAATTGATCCAATATACATGCACGTTATGGCAGTCAACACCAGAATATTAGACACAGCAAGTTATCTATAGCTTTTCTAGCCCTCGCTTTGCAAAAGATAATTTATAGTAATTATTGTTAATTGTGCGTTAAATAAAATTTAAAAAGTTCATACTGATTTATTAATCAACCTGATTTGAATAAATTGTCTAATGAATTTTTATTTAATTATATATTCAATAAATATTTTTAATATTATATTAAAAAAAGATTCAAAATTTCGAGTCATTAATCAGTAAAGCAATAGCTCATTTTACTGTATTGAACTAGTCAAGTCAATTCGGTTGATGTACTAAATCTGAAAACTATCATTGTTATCACACATGGAATTGTGAATGATGTAAAAAAAACACATATTAAAGTAACAGAGTTTGGCAGCATAAGTGCTTTATCTCTTGTTAATCAAATTAACAATGAGAATCTGTCGCTTTATCTTCGCGGGGCCTTATCTGATTTATGAAACAATATACTATGAGTGAGTCTTTTATTCGTTCCCCTCCTTTTGGTATTAAAAGATGCACAGAAAAATTGGTGACATCTTGCTTTGGCATTTGCATCTTATAAGAACTCATGATCACGTGCGGTGATGGCATTATGCTTCTGGGACTTGGCAGTTGAGACTCTTACGCGTGTGTAGACAAAATGGGTCTTATACTCTTTCAATCAAATAATATTTATGTGTAAAAGCTGATACGTATTTGTCATAGTCATAGTCGCTTTATTTAAAATACCTAGAATAAATAGTATTATACACGCTTTGCTCTCTGTGGATTTTTGATGTGTTTGTTTTGGACCTCTAATGGGTGAAATTGCATCGATTGTATGTAAAGGCGGTCAAGTTCTGACTCAAAAAGATAAAGTTCCAAGGAATTTGTGCCATTGAGTTCCTGTTCTCGGCTCTCAAACTTTATGGGGCCTTGCTCTTTTACTTATGCCTCCAATTCTGTATTGAAAGCCTTGTGTAAGCCCATAAAATCAAATTTACATGTTGGTTCTCTGTAGTGTCCGAAGAACGGCCAAGATAAACTACAAAGTTTTTGTTGAAACATAAGGATTGATTTGTAGTTCATACATCACCTTCTCCGGTGACCCAGAAATACGATTAATAGCATGGCCTACATGAACTCGACAAAGAGAAATATGGTTCTTTTTGTAATCCTTATAATTGGTATATGATAATTCCAAGGGGTAGTAATATTTTTCTTTTCAAAATGTGGCAAAAAAGGAAAGTCCATAGCTCAACTCCTTAGTCTCCACCCTATAGGAATCAATTCCTTTGAGTTTCATTTTGTAAACGGGATACTTGACGACTTGATTTCGGCATTCACGAGAAAAATGCTAAATCATAAAGAAGCTCCAGTTTAATTTTATGATAAACCAAATCCAGATTTAGTAGAAGAGGGCATTGACCATGTGGCTCAGTTCCTCATTTTACAGCACCACACTTTAAAAATAGTGAGGATTGATTCTGCTAAATATGTGTTGAAATAACTGGGATTCTGTTACTTAAAAATTTATTTGATGCTTTCGAGGATAAAAAACACACAAGACTACTATTCTACGATTAATAATAAAACTTAATATTTAATATGATAAAAATCTGTTAGATAATTTAATTTATTTTAAAAGGTATCACAACATTTTTGAAATAAAGTTGTCAAATTGCTTGTCTTCATAAGCAAATTGCATTTTGCAATCAAATTAAAAAAAGAAATTTCAAAATCAACCTCCTTAAAAAATTTGGATTGAGAAAGCAAACATAACTTTAAGGAATTATTCGCTATTATGTTAAAATAAAAAATAGTATATATTTTTTTATTTATCTATCTTACTGTCTCTATACTCAACAATACTCAAATTCTCGCCTAAGCAGGGTATGAGAAGGGTAAGATGTACGCAGTCATGCTCACATCTCCTAAGAGATACAGAGACTGTTTCCTTATAGACCCC
>JANIIA010000114.1:140313-157083 GCA_027478495.1 Erythroxylum alaternifolium
ATGCATGTGTTTATTTCCAACACTAATACATCATCAAAACATTTACAATATCCATAACAACTTAAAACATAACTTACTGGTTTCAGAAAATTCTAGCAGTGAGAGTGAGGAGCATGGTTTTGGTGGATGGGGGAGGAAAACAATAAGAAGGTAGACAAAAACACTAGTTGGGTTGAAAAGTTTGCATGCAAAGGATAACACCAGTATTTTGGTGATGAGGGTTCAGTGATGTTCAGTGAAGATCAAGCAATTCGAAAGACAAACAATGAGCTACAGTAATTTGCCTTCCAATACATGTGTGTTGTTATTATATTGACACATGGCTCCATGCATGACTCCCATTTGGCTTTCATGCAAGTTGCCACATGTCTCTAACATGTCAGGCCATTTGTCTCTAACATGTCAGGCCATTTGTCACACATTGAATGATGTCAAATGTCAATAATTCGTAGGCTTAATCATACTAATTTTTATGCACCACTTAACTTGTCACTAGACAATTTTCCTAGTCCAAAATCTAAAATACCCCAAATTCACCAAAATTTCTGAAATAAAGCTAATGGTCTCCAAATCAAATTTTAACACAAATAACTCACAATTCACATTTTAATCACATTTATAAATCAATTATACCCAGAAAGTGTCATGAATGCATATACAATTATTTGTATATGTAAAAATTCATATGCACATATCAACGAATACTCAATTGTGCAAAGCATATGATGTACTGGAAATTCCTAAATTTTCTAACCCTTAACATGGGGTATTACAGATCTTACCCTCCTTGTCCATACTTCTCTTTCTAAAACCTTTTGGTATGAAGCTTTTTTTATTGCTGTGTGTCTTATCAATTTGTTACTCACTCCTATTCTTTACCATAAGTTCCCTAACAAACTTCTTCTTCTCACTAATCCTTCCTTTTCTAACCTTTGATTTTTTTTATCTTAACTACTTTCCCTTTTTAAAATCTACTCATATTAATAAACTTATCCTCAAATCCACATCATTTGTTTTCCTTAGTTATTCTTCCCAATATAAAGGCTATCGCTATTTCGACCCTCAAGCCTCTTATTAGAATTTTTAATATGGGTAGAGTGTAGAGTTCATCAATAAGAATTAGGCTTAGGTCAACTATTGCCAAAATGACTAGAACTAGTCATTTGGAGAGTTGGCTCTTACTACTTATAAACTCTTTAACATTTTCATGCTTTGACAATATGGGATACTCTAACACTTCTAAACTTCACATTTCTCGTTATGTTTGTTTTCTTAAAATTAAATTTCTACATGCCAACTCATCCTTTTCTACCTCACCTTCTCTCGCTCACTCCCTCTTCCACAATTCCATTACCTTTACTAGTTCTAACACCTCCTTTCAATGCATCTCACCTTTCGTTGTTCTCTTTTACTTCCTCATCCCCATCTTTCAACCCTCACCCTATAATTACTCTTATGCGGGATTACACTTGCATGCCTTAAACCTTTCCTGACTTTGCCATTTATTCTACAATTACTCAACCTTTTAATACACCTAATTCCACTTCCTTCACTCAAGCCAACAAATTTCCTTACTAACGCTAAGCTATGCTTGATAAGTTTAATGCTCTTTATTGCAAACTTATTGGGGTCATTGTTCCTCCATTATCTAATGCAAATATTGTCAATTACAAATGGGTTTGTCATATTAAAAGGGACTTTAATGGTACCTTTAACTGCTACAAGGCTTGTTATATTGCCAACAGATATCATTAGGCTCTAAGGATTGCTTACACTAATACTTTTAGCCCTATTGTCAAACTCACTACCATTCACGTTATACTTATTCTTGCTTTTTCATGAAAATAGTTTGTTTGTCAACTTGATGATGCTTTTCTTCAAGGGCATCTTCAAAAACCTATTTTTGTGACTTAACTTCTTGGCTTTACTAATCTTCACCATAACTTCTTGGCTTTACTAATCTTCACCATCTTCTTATGTATATGGTTTCATAAAGCCCTTTGGTGGTCTCAAACAAGTTTATGGGGTTTAGTTTCATTGCTCGAGTCAAAAAAAAATTGACCTCTATTTTACTTCCTCTAAATAAGATACCTCTTTATTCATTCACATTACTTCCTCCTGTATCACCTCTTTCTTAGTTCATATGGATGATATCTTGGTTACAGTTCTTCACCATCCTTCAGTACTTCTCTAAATCAAGATCTTTATGCCACCTTCTTCATTAAGCATTTAGGTCCTATCCATCATTTACTTAGCATCGAAGCAATCCCCATATCCAATACTCTTTTACTTACCCAAACACCGTATAATAAAAGAATTCTTCTTTGTACAGGCCTTCATAACTCCAAACCTGACACCACATCCATTACTCCTACCCTTCCTTTATCCAAAAGTCATGGTCATCCACTTCTAGATCGCACTAAGTGCCATAGCATTTATTGGTGCCCTTTAGTATTTTTTCCTTACTCATCCAAACATTTAGCTCACCAGCTAAAAAAGTTTCTCAATTTTTGTATCGTCCTACATATATTCATTGAAGTGTGATCAAACACGTTTATGGTATCTTCAATCCACTCCTTCTTAAGGTCTCTCCTTTAGGCCCTCTTTACTTACTTTACAGGCCTATTGTGATATTGATTGGGGCTGGATGTCCCGATAATCTTTGCTCTATATCTAGTTGCTATAATTTTATTAGCCTTAATATTATTTCTTAGAGTGCCAAGAAATAACCTAATGTTGTCTGGTCCTACACTAAAGCTGAATATTATATTGTTGCTCTTACTGCTATAGAACTCTATTGAGACTAAAAACTCAACTAAATAAATATTTTCAATAATTAAAAATAACAAATTAAGAATTTTTTATCTACAATCAAACATATCGGTTAATTATTTACATATTAATTAACTTGAATTGATTGATTTGATTTAGCTTTTAAAATTATTAGTAAATATGGTTCTTCTCACGATTTAGTCATTGATATAAATATCAATTAGTAGAAGCCAATCAAAATCACATAAACTTGGCTACACTCATGATTTAAAGAAAATCTTAAGTTATTTTTAGTTAAAAAAAGGAAACAAATTAATTTATTAGAAAACTAGTTGGATAAGAATGAACTCTTATATAATCAAAGAAGAGGAGGGGTTATTCTAATATAAATACAACATGCTTCACAATAATGTTATGCGTTAGCCAACTTATTTTATGTTAAAAAAGATTTAGAAAGTGATTAATATATATATCTTAATTTTATTATTTTGTTTGAAATTTTTTAAAATTGAGAAAAGTAATTAATAATATGGTTATGTATTTATTTTGTCTTTTAATTTATTTTTCATACTAATTTTAAAGAAAGTAATCTATTTATATTTTAAGTCTTATGCTAAATGAATTAATCTGTTTATATTGGACTACAGTCTCGGATAATCGCCTTAATGTGTAATCTTTTTGTTCATAAATGTATGTGTAGTTGTAAAAATTTCAAATTGACATTTTAAATTTTTACTTTGCAACAAGTTTGAATAAAATAAAAAAGATAACTCACTTTAAGGTGAAGAATGAATAATATTCTTGTATACTCTAAATTATTAGTTGATAAATTATGGCCCATGCATGATTTATAATTAAAATATTGTATGTTTTATACTTGTTTTCAGACAAAAGCACAAACTTTTATTCACTTGTTTTTTAAAAATAGAGTAAAAGATATTAATATATTTCATTATAATTAAATGTGATTTATAAAATCTCATAATAACAAATATTTTACGACAATTTTGAAATAAGTCATTTTATTATTTTTTTGTTATTTTTTATTGACATGACAATTATAAAATAAGTGATAATACCATATTAATAGAAGAGCTTCTGTTAAGCATATTAAACTACTTTAATAGAAATTATTATAATAGAAGAAGCATTTTTAATTAAAAAATTAGTGACATAAAATTAAGTTGAACATTGGTATAACTAAAATATGATAATCCTGTGAACATTGTCACGTACGAATAATTAATAAAGTAGTATTTTCTGACAATAATTTCATAAAATGCTTTTTAAAGCTTTTATCAAATATTTTTAAATAATAAAAAAATTGTTCAAATAATTAAAATTATTAGGAAAGTTTTTATTTTTTTTATATACTTATTTTCAATTTGAAATAAAATCAGATTGTTAATACTTAATACAGTATCATATCATCTAGATGATTTCCTTGTGAACTAATTAGTCACGGCTTATTAATTTTATCCGATCACAACATCAAGAAATTGTGACAGACAGGAACTCCATCTAAAGTATTCGCACTTCCTCTCTCGATCCCCTCCCCTTGTGCCTCTCAAGGCCTGTCTCCGCATTAGAAGATTCAAACAGCGAGAGAGTGTTAGAGAGAGAAATCTATACTTCCTTAGAGAAAACGAAGGAGAAAAGGATCGATACTTGAAGCCTCATTCATGCTGATATTAACAGGTAACAAATTTCAAATTCTATTTCTCAATCTCTTTGCTTGAAGAATCATGAATTTTAGAGACCCTTTTCCTTCTGGAAAATCGAATTGGAAAAAGAAAAACCCAATTTTGAAGCCATCCCGTGTGAGTTGGAGTTTCGTTATCATATTATTGGGCAAAAGAAAAAAATTGTGGCGTAATTCTGTTGGGCTGTCTGTTTAGCATATTTCACTCTCCTTCACCTACCAACACTACATTTTGTTATCCACTGCTTTAAACTCCCATCTCAAACATTTGCTTTGGCTTTCAGTTTAGTTTATCTCAATCTGCATTTGGCTAGATTTTGTTTCTTTCTTTTGTTCTTTTCTCACTTCGTGTGATTTGAGATCATACGCTCTGTTTGAGGCGGTGTTATATAGTTCTGGTAACGTGTTGTTGGTCTGAATTATGTCAGAATTTTGAGCAGCTCGTAATTGAAGGCGCCCTTCCGGTTATTTGAATCTGGGTGGTAAATTAGAAGTGGGGTTTTAAAGGATGTGGATCATGTGGAGAATTTGAGCTTGAATTTTGTATGCGAAGTGAGTGCAGTAGGAGAAAATGGACATGGCTGATGCAGAGGGTTTAATCGAGGCTGCTGGGAATAGATTTACTTCTGTGGAATTGATTGGCAGAGGCTCCTTTGGTGACGTCTATAAAGCGTAAGTGTTCACAGCTTGAACGTAGCCATTGTTTTGGTAAAACAATAGAGCCATTTATTGTCATATACAACTTCTTGTGCTGCTAACATTTATTGAATACCTTATACAAGATATAAGAGGTTCTCTTTTTTTAATCCCTTTAACAATGTAAAAGTTTGATTTTTGCAACTTAGAACTGAGTGCATCTATCTATAAACACTGACTAATGACACAACTACACGGTAGGGTCTCTATTTTATGATGTACTGGAGTTCCAGACATTTCTCCATCTGGTTTCTTTCCCTCCATTTCTTGAGCTTTGTTCTGGATGCTTCTGCATCACTTTTTTTTTCCACTGAATTAGGGAAAGGTCTTTTAGTGCTGTACTATATGACAAATTGAAGTTAACAAGTGGTTACTGAATGTTTTCTCTGCATTATTGGGATGTTCGGTCTCAAACAGTAGAATTAATGATATTGCAAAAATTGCATTGGGCCAATATGTTGGATGTAACACTTCTTATGATTTTTTTTCTGTGAGAAAGAAGTTACTCTATTCCAAGTGCTTGGGGAAAAAATAAAATCAACGGTAAAAGGAAATTGTATAAAATGTGAAGTGCTATACATCATATGGAAAGTTGAATATTATTGATGTTAATGTGATCGCACTTCTTATATGCGAAAGCAAGTTTCAGAGTAAAATTGGTGCAACAAATATGTCTTATTTTGGTTGTTCCTATCTGCTCAGAGGTTTCAGATGTTTGGGTTTTTCATGAAGTCATGGCCATTTGCTTTTCAAAACTAAGTTAGAACAAGTTGCAATGTCTACTATTCTTGACAATAATCTCAAACATTGTGTGGCTGTGCAAAATTTTTGTTGATCACTGGATATTATAAAAGGCTTTTTTTTCCCCCCCTGAAACGATGGTTATCATCCAATTTGGAGATTGCTTGCTGAGCTTCTTCCCCCACTACCCTTCTTGGTTTGCAGGTATGACAAGGAGCTTAACAAAGATGTTGCAATCAAGGTTATTGATCTCGAAGAATCGTAAGTATATAGAATTGGTTGGATAATGGCATATGCCTCTTTTTTTTGGGCTCTATGCTATTAGAGGGAGTTTGACTATCAATTTTTAAGTCTTTTCAAACAAAAATGTATATCGGCTTCTCAGTCTTAACATTGTAATTGTTTGCGAGATCTCTCTGTGTACGTGTATATGCCTTTCTCTTTGCAGAAACGCATGGTCCTAGAGGAACTCAATGAATTGCAAATAACAGATATGTAGATAGGTTCCTCAAGCATCCAATTGTAGTTATATGGTAGCTTTCCCAACTTTTGTGTACAATTAGCCCAAGAGACTCCCAAAGACTATTTAAGGAACTGCAATATTTAAAAAAAAAAAAGGCTTGGCTATGGTTTAAGGACTCGAAGAGTTGTTGAATTTGTTTTCTCTGGATGAAACATCCATGTATTGGTGATATGTTTGAATGATTTATTATGTAAATCACCTTTATTATTTGCTGAAAGCCATGTTACATTCTTGATGATGGACATTTCAAACCCTAGAAATTGATATGATATTATTTGTTTCAGTTCTCATTTGTTATATAAGTATGAAACATTGACAAGTATGTTGCAGAGGGGAAAATAGAGAGGATTTTTTTTATTAAAAACTTAATTATTTGCAGTTTTTCAACATCTATGGTGTGCATTGTTATGTGGCAACTCAGATTAAAAGAAATCAGCTTTTCATGATCTTTTATGTTGCCAAATAAATTATATTTCTGTTGTCTTGTGTTTTCCTTTGAAAGATATCGGCAAGCAAGATTTTTAGAACATGCCTTTCTATCAGTTACATCCATGTTCTTGTCATCTATGCAACATTCTTATGATTGCAACTCTTTTTCTGTATCTGCAGTGAGGATGAAATTGATGACATTCAGAAGGTATTATCTCATACTCTTGGGCATCTGGCTTGTCATGAACGGAACAAATACCTGATTATTGTGCTTATCTGTTTGAATTTGGTGCCAGGAAATTTCTGTGCTTTCCCAATGTCGGTCCCAATATATTACAGAGTATTATGGTTCCTACCTCCACCACACGAAACTGTGGATAATAATGGAGTACATGGCTGGTGGTTCTGTTGCTGACCTGGTAGGCTACATGTTTGACTTGTCTCTGTATGGTGTATGAAGGTTAACTGTCCTTGGAGCATCTGAATAACTGGATTGCTCTTGTTTTTAATCACAGAAGATGTCTTCATTTACAGTCTTTTGACCTATTTTCCATAGCTGTGCTCTTGTATTTGTAGTCATTCTTCAGAAACTAATGCCAACATCTGCTGCAGCTCCAATCTGGTCCTCCATTGGATGAAATATCAATAGCTTGTATTTTACGTGACTTGTTGCATGCCATTGAGTATTTGCACAATGAAGGAAAAATTCACAGAGATATTAAAGGTCTGTTCCCTTTGCATACTTGAGTGTTGTTGCCCTTGGCAGTTGGAATTTTCTTTGAGCATACTGTCAGAATGATTTTTGCTGATGATGCACTTATTTGATATTGCCTTGCTGCATGCTCGTCCTATTTTTGTTTACCCGTGTTTGTTGCATTAAGTTTCTTTCATTTATGACAAACTATGCAATATTTTGGCAGCGGCGAACATTTTGCTCAGCGAGCAGGGTGAGGTTAAGGTATTTTCTGTTTTACAATGGGTATATAAGAATTATATATAAAACTATGATCAATCATACTCAAATTTTACATAAAATTTGGGTTCCGGTTTGTGCATTTATTTGACATTCCAAATTACCTTATGACTTTATGACAGGTTGCAGATTTTGGTGTTTCTGCTCAATTGACAAGAACTATATCTAGGAGAAAGGTAATACCTCTTCTGCAGATAAACTTATCTTTGTAACCATACAATAGACCTCTTACTAGGATAGTCTTGTGAATTTATTTCATTTTCAGCGAGGCCTCCTGTTTGAGGGACCTTTGCTTCTAATGTCAAACTGATCTTCACTGGCCTATCTATGCATGTATGCATGTTTATTCAATGAAACATGCTGCATATGCTTTTGACCAAAATCATTGAAAGCTATCTCAAATAATTGCGAACGCAAATTAGTGATTTCAGAAACCATAATAGATTTTCACCTTCATATAACTTAAGACTTCACATTAATGCATGTTTACGAGGTAACTAAACAGAAGATAGTTGTTGTTAAGTGTGATTAATATCTCACATCGATTAGGAACAAGAGCATTACCAGCATTATAAGGTTTTTGGCAATTCTTCCCCCTTATGGTGCTTTCTGGAATGGAATTTGACCCACTATTATCATGGAATATCTAGTCCTACAAACTGATTAATTGAAATGGCCATTCCAGGGCATAAGGGGAGTGTATTAAGTGTGATAAATATCCCACATTGACTAGGAAGAAATGAATTACAAGCTTTGTAAGGCTTGAGCAATCCTCCCTTTTTAAGGTGCCCTTGGGGTGGTGTTAGGTCTAGTGTTATCAGTTGTTTTGTTTGTGATTATTTCTGAACTACTATTGCCACATCAGACGATGACTTTTGAGGGATTTCTTTTCTATCACAATTTTCCTTTTTGCCTCTTCTTTAATATGCATTATAGGATCTGTTGAATGAATTGAATTAGCCAATCTTTTCACTCATCACTTGTTCTTACTTTGCAATGTGATGATATTCAGATATGATTCAAGTGTCTGTTAAATACTGCACTAATTTAGTTAATAATTGCAGACTTTTGTAGGAACTCCATTCTGGATGGCTCCTGAGGTAATTCAGAATTCAGAAGGGTACAATGAAAAGGTATTATGACCTCTCTTGTTTTGGTTTGCAGGTAGTTGTGTTACAATCTTGTATGCAATCTCTACTTCTCCCTTATCTAACTTACATGTACATGATCACCTGAAGTCCTTACATAATGCAGGCAGATATCTGGTCTCTGGGGATAACTGCAATAGAAATGGCAAAAGGGGAGCCTCCACTTGCTGATCTTCATCCAATGAGGGTCCTTTTTATCATACCTAGAGAAAATCCACCACAGGTTCTCATTATTCTTTTTTAATTTCTTTACGGGTTGGTTTTACCTGATTAAATACTCGTAAAGTACCATTGTTCACTGTTTGAAAATTGCATTCCTTCTGCAGCTAGATGAGCATTTTTCTCGTGTTATGAAAGACTTCGTGTCATTATGTTTAAAGAAACTTCCTGCTGAGGCAAGTTTACGCTCCTTTTACTTAATTTCTCTCTCTTCATAAATACTCATTTTCCATGAGAGTGGAGATGTGACGAATTGAATGTATAAATGCCTGTTCTTGGGTTATGTTTCATGAACTGGGAATTTTAGCATTTCAAGGGAATATGGTTGGCATGAGCACAATTAAATATTCCAATTACATTAATTGGGAATTAAATTTAGGTTATTAGATGTAAGGTAGGCCAATGATCTCAACAAATATGCTAAACTAAATTGGTAATTGTTTGGATTGCTGCTGATTGATACCAACTCACAGCCATATATTGAACAACTCAAGCTGCAAAGTATATTGGAAAGTGATTCGAGAAATGTGGGAAGGAAATGGGTGTCTTTTCTTCAATTATAGTGGCTGAACACAGAAGTATTTATTTACTTGTTGAAATTACAAATTAGTAACACTGGGGATTATTGGGATTGGATTGTCAACATGTCCTTTAGCTCTAGACATTCATGAAGCCTTATTGTGGTGAGAGAAGTTCAAAGTTAATTGAGGCACATGAGCAAGAAGACAGTGAGTTTCTGAAAAGATACTACCAAATTGACCTGTTTAAATTAGGAGTTGCGCTGAATTACAGTGGTCAATCCATGGTGGAGTTCTAGTTGTATAGAGATTGCTTTTGAAGCATCTTGGATTATTTTATTTGGAAGAAGTCCATCAATATCATTTTCCCCTGCCAGTTACGAGGTGTGGACTTCAATGGGCTTGTTAGGTATCCCATTTGATTTTACAGTTGTAACAGAAATTTGTTAGATATTTGAAGCAGTGTGGGATTATTCTTTACCCAACTTTTGCTTAACTAATGTGGCTGGCCTGTTTGCATTGCTGAATAGTCATTCTTCATTCCTCCTGTGGAGTTTTATGGTTGGATTTTTTTTCTCTTGGAACACTTGTAAAGATATGGGTGAGAAGAATCCCTCCTTCCTACTTGTGAACTCAGTTTTACAACACAAAGTACATAAAAAAGGAAAACAAACCCTTCACTCGCCTGTTTGGTTTTTTTCTCTGGGATTACTTCTTAATGTGGACAACTGGTTTACTGTAGTCATGTCCTAACTGTTTTTTGGTTGGGATCCCTTGACTGAAACTACTTTTATAGCTCTGGAGCCAATGTATAGAAAGTTTGGAGATTGTTTAGGTCATTTGAAGCCAAGTACAATTGTTATCTTTTGTTTACTTTCAAGGTATATTGAACCCGTGACATTACTTCTCCACCTGTTATGCACCTAGTGGTCATATTTTATTCCCCCTCATGATAGGAGATCATGTAAAGTTTGAAGAAGTCTTTCCTAGTGAATTGCAAGCGCTTACTACTCCTTAGGAAGTCCTGTTAGTCACTACCAAATCTTTTGATCTTCTTAACATGTATATTTACTAACTAAACTCCGATTTTCAGAGGCCAAGTGCTAAGGAACTCTTAAGGCATCGTTTTATTAGAAATGCAAGAAAGAGCCCAAGGCTTTTGGAAAGAATAAGGTGCGAATTTCTGCTGTAGAGTATTTCTGCTTTAACTGTTTTGCAAGATGCTTTTATGTTAAATGATTCAAGTCATTATTTCTGACATATAACTGGGTCTAGTGTATAATGTTAAAAAGGTCTTAAAACATTGTATCTTGTACTGTTTCTCCTGGAAAAATTCCTGATACTTTTTTTTTCGAAAATTGAAAAATTCCTGATACTTCTTTGAGTTAGCTACAGAATTATGGTTCTTGTCACATAGATTAAAACATATTATTTATTCCCAAGCAATCTTACAGAGAGCGTCCCAAATACCAAATAAAAGATGCTGAAATCCCCAGGAATGGTTCAAATGCTATTGGTGAGACGTCTGGTACAGTGAAGGTGATACGAGACGTAAAGGCTGAAGGAACTGTACATGCTAGGTTGGTTGAGTTTGTTTGCTACTAGATTTTTTCAAATTTTTGTTGTCTTTCAGGCTGACATTTGTGAATCTTAGCAGTCAGGGGAAAATCCTGAAAAATGCTGGGTGGGATTTCAGTATTGGTGGATCACAGGGTACAGGAACAATTAGAAGTGCTGGAAGACCACCTCAGATTGGAGAGAAGAAGTCAGAATTTTCACACAATAGGGTTAGCCAAAGAAGATATTTAGAGAGTGGTAACCATTTGTCGTCTATCCATGGAAATGCTCATCAGGAATCTCCAGAGATTACTTTTGCTAAAGATGCTCGAGATTCATATCATGATGAACATAATTCCAATGATGATGTATGCCTTTTTACCCTCTCTTTCTCATGCTTTTTTTTTCATCTCTTACATATTGGGTCCTGAATTCACAAAGTTTACCCTTTATGGGTTAAGCGCTGAGCAATGTTGTTGAAGAAAAAAGAAAGATAAAATGAGTTAAAGGAGGGCGAAGGGGGTTGGGTGAAGGATTTGAGGAATTCATAAGTTGTCTTCTCTTCAATGTTGGGTTAACTGGCCTATTTATTCCTCCACGATGCTTCCACCTTCATTATAACACAAAAGTGATCTGGTGAAAGTAAATTCCATTGCTCGGTCATAAAATTTAGGGTTAATTCCATTGCTCAGTCATAGAATTTAGGGTTACATTTCTTAAGTTGAATTTATGGTTTTAACTGCTAGGATGAAGTAAGTGGGACCGGAACTGTTGTCATTAGGAGTCCCAGAGGGTATCAGTCGTCGGCTGTGTTCCTAGATCAGGGCAGTCAGGTATCATATGTCTTCCCAAGAATTGAAAATGCCTGTTCATTTTCTTTCAGCTCTGCTTACCCATTTATTCCATTATTGTTAATTTTCTGTGCAGTCTGGCAACGTGTATGCTTCCCTTGAAGATGCTTCTACCAGTGGAACTGTTGTTTTCCGTAGCCAACATGATGAATCCGATTTCCCTCGGACTCCTAAGTCCAGACTAGGAATACAAGGGAGAACCTCAAGTTCCTCACTGGAGGACAGTGCATTGAATCTTGCTGAGGTTATTGCTACTACTTATGTGCAAATGACTTACATTATAAGCTGAATCCTAAGAGTTGAACCATTCTAGCACATCACGAAACAAATAAAGTGTTTGGGTTGACTGATTTTTCAATGAATGGGCTTCTTGTGACTGCTAGAGTTACCGTATGGATCATTCTTAAGTCTCACCCAAAAGCTTGAGCTAATTGTTAAATGTCTTGATGGCAATAATTAACAAAACATTATGGGCCATTGATGATGTTGCAGCTTGGATAACTTTTCTTATGATGCGGTTAGTAATTGATTGTTTGCTTTAAATTTGAAATGCAATTTTGTACAGTTTTCTTTCACCGTACTTTTGTAAATCAAGTCTTTGACCTTTTCGTAATTTTCCCTTTTTATCTTTTTTCTTTTACTTATGTTGAGAAAATCTTTGGCTGATACCTTTCCAGGCTAAAGCTGCATTTCAAGGAGGTCTGCAGAAGGGAAATATTAGGGGAAGATCTGCAGTGAGCAAGCTAAATAATGATGGCCATGAAAATAAAAGAAGAGAGCAAATGACAAATAGCTCTGATTCTTCTAGGTGTATATTACTTGATACATCTGTAAATTTTGGCTTGAGAAGATGGAGTTAATTCATTGTTGTTTATTATTGAGAAATTCTCCGTTGCAGACATTCTCATGACTACTTTGATGCACCGAAAGTACTCTCAAGATCACATCAATTGAGAGAAGATGAAGAAAGTGCAAGAATAGCATCATCTACGGCCCCTTTGTCTGTTTTGCTTATCCCATCTGTAAAAGAGGTAAACATTCAGAAACAGATCCATGCAATTCTTCATGGTAATGTTGAGATATTCTTTCTCAAATCATCTTCACGGATTTTGAAGAGCTGCTTTTAGATGCAAACTTGTTCTTATCCAAAACAGTGTTCCTGATGCTTGTTTGATAGTTGTTTAGATGAACTTCAAGCTTGACTATCTACGTCAGAGAAACTAAAGCCTTCAAAGTTTCATCAGTATAATGTGTATGAGCTGTATATAGATAGTCAGGACTGACTATAGGGAAAGATATTCAGAGCCCATCACAGTAAAAGTTCCTGTCAGCATAATGGGTTTGACAATAAATGACTAACTGACAGGACTAATTCATGGCCTTGGTGCTCTGCATGGCTTTTGGATATGCTGCCAAGAGTTTGTTTTTGGTCCTTGTAAGCCAGGAGTGTAACATATGCAATTTATTTCGTGTCAACCTATCTTGCCCTACAATTTTTAATGTATTCACTTATCTTTTTCTGATGACTTATTATTAAATAGTAACTTAGTGCTGTGGGACACATGCTCTTAGTTGTATTATTTTCTTGTTGGCTAGCTCTGTGCATTGGCTTCATATAGTTTGATGTGTACAATGTAGGCAGTTGCTGATGATTCAGAAGGATCGGTTGTGAAAGCAGTCACTAGTGCATTAGTAAATATGGAGCGGAAGAAGCCTGGATCTTGTGATGTCCTTGTCAGAAATTTGCTTCAACAATTAGCAAGGTTCTAAGAAGTTTACACAAAGTTAAAAGAAAATTGCCTTTTTATTTGCGTTTTACAACTGGTGCCTTCTTATGATGTCAAGTGAAGTAATATAGGTTAAGTTGCTGAAGAAAAGTAATTTTTTGCAGCTCCAAGGAGCCCTCAATGAAAGATTTACAGGAGCTTGCTGCTCTCCTGTTCACCAGGATCAGGACACCTCATGAAGGGACACAACATTTAAACTCTGAAACTGATACCAGAAAAAAGCAACAGGTCAAAGATTTTACTTCAAATGCCAATATGAGTCCCCTTGCGAGGTTTTTACTATCAAGGTTAGTCTATATTTCAACCTTGAGCATTTTGGTTTTCAAAATGGGGAAACTGTGAATGCGTCCTACTCCGTGAGCAGCTGTGGCATATAAGAAATTTTGCCTATTTGTGCATTCTTGCTTTTTTGATTGTGTCAAGTAAACTTCTTTTTACTTTTACATGTACGTTTAGGGGACATTAACCCCAGACGAGTTGTTGATTATGACATTAGAGCAACCCTCAATTAAATGGAACAAAACACACTAGCCATCTTTCACACAAGTGAACAAAAAATATCCTTATGAACATGCAGTGTTACAAGACAATCATAGCCTGACGTTTCCTGTAATCCAATTGAAGATTTGAATCTAACACTTCTTGACGATTGCCAACCATGAAGCTCTCCCTGAATCTAAGAATACGTCCTTTTAAGAACATATTCTTGAAAATTGTTGTTTTCTGAGTTGATCATTTGTCTGAATGTAGATGGCAAGGGCACGTTTCACGGGATGCCAATTCAAATTGAATGATGAGATTGGAGTCGGATAACATATTTATTTTGTTTTAACTGGTGATGCATTCTTTCAGATATGATGTACATATCATTGTAAGAAATTGGCTTGCCGTACTACCATTATTTTCCTTCTCTACAGTTTTGTCTTTATTTATTTTGCAACTTACAAATGAATTGCTGTGTAATTAGATGGCTTGTCGATTTTATAAAAATACAAGTTTGATGACCACTAATTGTATTTATTAATGATTTTTGGGACTTAAATTTTGTTTATTATAGTCTATTGATTTTGCTATTCAATTATATTAACTTCATTCGATGGAATCCGAAAGCTTACCCTAGGTGAAACCCACATTTCTGGTCCTTTAGTTTTAAATCCTCTCTGATCTTAATGCGCCTTAGTTTCAGAAAATCAATTCAATTAATCAGAATTTTGATTAAAATATAGTACTCAAGTTATTCGAGTTCTGCCACAAAGTTGGGAGTGGACAAAAACATGCATGTCAATAGTAGAGTATAGGCATGGCAACGGGGGCCCGGCCCGGCTCGGCCTATTTTTGACTCTGATTTGGCAAGTTATGGGTGGGTCACGGGCCGACCATGGTCTGCCCACGGGTGGCATTGTTTTGTCCAAAACAATGCTATTTTTTATTTTTAATTAAAAAATATAGACAGGTCGAGTTTGGCTCGGCCCGACTCGACCAGGACCCACCAGTCATTGACATCCTTAATAACGTTAAAAGTTAAAAAAGAAAAGATATTTTTTCTATATATCTCTGTATGTGTGTGTATGTTAAAAATGATAACATTTTATTATCGCTCGCTTAGTATTAGTAACATCAAACATTATTTCAATTCCATTTTTTTACGTATTTTTGTTTTGATTATATATAAGAGGAATAATATGAAAGCCATTTTAAATAATATAGAAGCCAACGAGATTGCTAGCACTGCAATTACAATTAAATAGAATCGAAAGTTAAAAATGTTGTTTGTGATCTTATAAGTACTCATATATGAATTAATCCAGAAAAAAAGTTAAAGAGAAATATAATTGAAATCATGTTTAAATATTGAACCTTGAGTGATACAAATTCTAAATTTAAGAATTGAACTTTAAGACAAACCTATAATTAAAAAAATAGACTCAAAATCTCTTGATTTTTATCCAAGTTAAATATTAATGTATTAGAAGAAAATTAATATTTGATAAATAGTTTTTATAGGTTCTAAGAGTTGATTGAAAATTTTTAATTCAAATTAAAATTTTGAATTTTGATTATTTAAATAGCTATTATAGAAATATATTTAATAGTAGATTTAAATAATAATATTGGTTTTTTGTTCTATTTACCTTTTATAAACTATAGGAGAAGTATACCTTTGTCAAATGTGAGAGAGTGGGAGTATCTTTCATTAAAGAGCGTATGTCAAACTTTGACGCCTTTATATATAAGGTGGACACTTGTCCATGCAGCTTTCAGAATTTAGGTCTCTTAGCTGCTTTTTACCTTACAATAAATATAATAGTACATGCCGCTACGATCCACGCCATAGCTTTGTATCTTGACAGTAGGAAGCCCTTGATGTAGGGATTATTGAATTCTGCAAACTATCAAAGTTCAGAAGTATGTCTTTCTGACTAATTATTTGCGCTAGAAAGACAAATATTTTATCAAATACTAACTGCAAGATCTATAAAGACAAATATTTTATCAAATACTAACTGCAAGATCTATCCAAGCTACATACAATAAGGGATCAGCGTCAGATGATCAGACTCAAGCTAAACAAATTTACAATATCGTTTCATACAAGATCAAAAATCAACTGCATATTGCTGTTCTCATTCCACTGGCAAGAGGTTGTAAACAGTACTCGGATATCATCACTAAATGGAAGAATTATCTCCCAACTTCAAGATGAGGGCAACATATATAAAGCTGATCTAGTTGCTCAATCGAGTAAACTGTTACAAAACTTGAGCCCTCTCATCCCTCTGATTAATTTGCACTAGTTGGCTTCATCATCTCCTCCGAGATGGTTGCTTTGCAGGAGTTAGCTTTCTGAAGGCCG
>JANIIA010000115.1:0-18926 GCA_027478495.1 Erythroxylum alaternifolium
GCCACTTTCGGGTCTGTGGCCCAAACCATGAAGTCATCGATATCGGAGACATCCAACGGCCTCAAAGAGAGATCAGAGACTTGATGAAGATCACCATCTTCTTTTAGTACTGCTGTGAGAGGACTTTGGTCCATGACTAACTCCTGCTCTGATAAGCTTTTCTGTAAGTTATTAGACAAAAAGAATTCCTGTTCATATAACAATATTTGATCTTTGTCTGAGGAAATTGCCTTGCAACTCCCGTAAAAGTGGACCAAGGAATCAATCTGATAAGCTTTTCTATAAGTTATTAGACAAAAAGAATTCCTGTTCATATAACAATATTTGATCTTTGTCTGAGAAAATTGCCTTGCAACTCCCGTAAAAGTGGACCAAGGAATCAATGGCTGTCAGGTCCTCAGCCATGCTTTTGATTGGAGTGGCCAGCAAAACATCTAGATATTTATATTGGGCTTCAAATCTTCTGTGCTATATTTTCCTGAACCGTCTATTTTAATAACATCCCACTCATTTAAATTTTTTACCTCCTAATTATTGTATGGTTGGATGTTCTGTGGAAGACGTGGGTATAGAAAAAACGGAAGAGAAGATTTGAAGCCCCTTTGTTTGACGCTTTCCAGCAGCTCCTCTTGTATCCAATACGTCGAAGTTGGTCAGTTTTCGAGTCAAAATTCAGATTTAGACTAGGACCTTAAACTTGGAATCCATGATCTTTTATAATTGAATAGAGCTTTACGGGTCCACCCTTTGGTCTATTTCTTGTTGAATCGGTAGTTTCGGCAGCCTAACGTCATGCATTCTTGTTAGCTTCTGTGTTTCCGGATGCATTCTTGTCAGCTTGTGCGAACCGCATAAGAATTTTCCCGGAAAGTGGTAGAGAAATATAGGTTTTATATATCTGTCGACTTTTCCATTGATAGAACTTTTGTTATTATATCTTACCTATTCTTACCCGCGTGAATATTTTCAAGCTATCTCTTTGAATCAGTAATATCTCACGTCAATATATATATATATATATATATATATAGCCAAAGGATTTCAAGGATTAAAGCATCAATATATATATATATATCTCCTCTTCTAAATCTCTATAAAGAAATATTGTCTTGACATCTAATTACTCAATTTTTAAGTTTAGACTTTGTTGTTAAACTGAGCACTATACGAATAAATGTCATTTTCATAATTGTTAAAAATATTTCGCCAAAATTAATACTTTTTTTTTGTTGAATCATTAAATAACAAATCTAGCTTTCAATCTTATATAACAATTATGATCTTTATGATTATTCCTAAACACCCTCTTATGTTTCAAACTTTTGTTGCCTTTTTGGCAACTTTACTAGTTCAAAAGTTTTATTTTTATACAAGAACTTCATCTCATCTTATATGACTTCAGCTTATTTCATCTTATGTTCATCTATCATAGTCTCTTAGAAATTCTCAAGTTTTCCCCTATTAGTAAGTAACATGTAATGGTCACTAGAGTATCTAGTAGAGGCTTGTCTTACTCGCGTAAATCTCCTAACAAGAACTTGAGCAGTCTCTAGTGCTGGTGGTTAATTTTGAACATCATCTTTATTGTAATCTTTATCTAATTGATTTTGAATGGAAGCATGATCATCAGCTATCTTCGACTAGCGATTTTCAAATTCATCTTTAAATTATCTTAATATCGTTTTTGGAGGAATTAATTCTAAGTTCACTGGGTTACTATTAGTTCTTGGAACATCCTTTTTCATTTTACCAAGATCTTCAATGGTTCGATTTTCAACAAATATAGCATCATGACTTTGAATTAGCTTCTTTTAAACTGGATCATAAAATTGATAACCAAATTGATCTTCTCTATAACCAATAAATATACACCGGCAAGCTTTGTCATCAAACTTGGATCTCTCATCTTTAAGGATATAAACATAATCTTTGCAGCCGAATACCCTTAGATGACCATAGAAAATATCCTTTCTTGACTATACTTTCTCCGGAACGTCAGACTGTAAAGAGATGCATGATGAGCGATTTAATACATATACTGTCATGAATAAAACCTTACCTCAAAAATTCTTAGGCAACTTCACATGTGAGAGTAGACATCTAACACTCTCCATCAAAGTCCTGTTCATCCTCTCAGCTAAGCCATTCAATTGTGATGTCTTAGGAGGAGGAGTATGATCTCGAATACCACGCTCTTTGCAATAAACGTCAAATGGTTCAGTGTATTCTTCACCATTGTCTGTTCGAATGCATTTCAATTTCTTCCCAGTTTGTCTTTCAAAAGAGACATGAAATTACTTGAAAACATCTAACGCTTTATCTTTAGTCTTCAAGGTGTATACTCACGTCTTCTTAGAATGGTCTTCAATGAAAGTCACAAAGTATTGAGCACCACTTAGAGACTTTGGCATTGGCTCACATAGAAATGAGTGTACCAAATCCAACACATTCTTCATTTTGAAATGAGGGGAATTTTTGAAAATAACGCTATTTTGCTTTCTTGCTAAACAATCAACACACTTCTTCAAATGCACCTGGTCAATTCCAAATAATGCATTCTTTTTCACCAACTGAGTCATCCCCTTTTTATTCATATGATTGAGTCTCCTGTACCGCAATTCAATTGCACCATCTTTCTCTATTGGATTCAGAACATTAATGAAGAGCTTTGCCGATATCACGTACAACTTTGAGCACTTCTTACCTTTGCCGATTACCAAGTAGCCTTTAGTAAGATTCCATTTGTCATCTTTGAAAGTGCTACAAAAATCTTCATTATCAAGTATGCCAACAGAGATCAAATATAAGTGAAAATCAGGAACATGCCTGACACCTTTTAGAGGGAATCTTATGCTATTTTCTGTCTCGAAGTAAATATCACATTTTCTGGTGATTTTGACCAAACCACTTTTTCCATTTTAACGACATCAAAATCTCCTCGTGTATATGATGAGAAGAATTCTTTATATGATGTGACGTGAATAGCGGTACCACTGTCACCTATCCAATTGAACTCACATGATGCGTTATTCACATCATTATCGTATGAGACGATATGAAAGTCATCAATGGTGGTAGCCGTTGATGAGTGTTCATCATCACTGTTATCATCTTTCTTCACTTCTTTGACTTTATTCTTGTTTCCTTTGAACTTTCGATAGAATCTTTTGAAATATCCCTTCTTTTTTCAGCGATGGAACTCAACGTTTGTATATTTATTTAATCTTCCTCTGCTTTTATCTTTGAAATTTGGGCTTCTAAATTTGATCTTCCCCTTGGAACCCGTGACCAGAACTTCTAACTGTGTTGTGAGCTCCGTCTCATCTCTTCAATTAGAATTCCACTTTTTACATATTTCATGTTAACAACATCATCAACTGCAGAATTGGTAATTGAAATCTTCTAAGTCCCCCAAGACTTTGGCAGGGAGGTAAGCAAAAAAAGGGCAAGCACTTCATCATCGAACTTTATACTTATTCCTAATAATGGATCCACGATCCCTTAAAATTCATTAAAGTGATCTACCATAGAGGTACCTTCTTGATATTTTATCTGCACTAATTTTGTCAGATAAAATAATTTATTGTCATCGATTTTTTAGGCATATAACTTCTTGAGCTTCTTCCACAACTTCCGTGCGTAAGTTTCGTTGCAAATATGGTTATATACATTATCTTCAACAAATTGTCGGATAAAAATACATCCCTGCTCATCCTTAAACGCCCATTCTTTGTCCCATTTATTTTTGGGTTTTGCCCTTGGTAAACACTAGTAAATACATTTTTGTGACAAACATAAGATCTTTTATCTTGTTCCTCCATATGTGGTAGTTGGAGCTATTTAGGATAATCATCTCGCTTATTTTTACCTCTATCTTCGATGAGAAATCCTTTCACACAAAATTGAACTTAGCGCTGGTACCACTTGTAAGAAAAAATTAATGAATTATATCCTACGGGAAAAATAAGTAAAAAAATAATACAAAGAAATTTAACGCGATTCACTCTTTAATTTAGGCTATGTCTACGAGCCAAATTCTTAATAAGTCTTCCACTAATAAAATCAACAGGTATATAGAATGAAAAATGACATGACAAAATAGTGGCAGTTACACAGAAAGTGTTCCCTAAATTTATTAACCTTAAAATAATATCCTCATTATTTTGTCACTTACCCTTTTAAGAAAATATTTCCTAAAAACACCCCAAAAATCACTCTCTAACAATCTTTAAAACACACAAATAGTTCCTTAAAACCTCTTTTTATCTCACCACATATGCATATATCATGTTTACAAAAGAAAAAGGGAGGGAGGGTCTATTTATAAACCCTCCACTGCCTGCAAGCTATGGACAGCTTGCTTAATACAAGTTGTTGACATTTTGCATTGGCAAGTTGTTTTCCTTGTTTTTAATACAATCTTCTAGAATATTGGGGGTACCCATATAAGTCGGTACCACCTTACATTTCCAGCTTCTTCTCTATTAACCAATCATTAGAGAGTTAGGGTTGGATAAAGATGTGATCAAGTGAACTCAAAACTGTTTTGATATATAGCTAATTATCGAATAAAGATGGTAATAGGTCAAGTTGCAATTAACTACTTAAGATGTAGTTTTAACTTGACTTAGAATCATGTGACTCGAATTTGAGTCATTCAAATTGACATTATTTTGGTGTTAATTCTTTTAAATTTAAAACTACATTTCTTAAAACAACGTTGTTTTATAACTGAAGATGCGAATCATTTAATTTATTAGACAAGATTAACCGAGTCTAACTCATTAAATTTAAGATAAACCAAATCTTACGATAGTCAAGTCTACTTAAACCGTTTTGCTAACCCTAGTATCAAAGTTGTCAATAAGAATGATTATTAATAAAAAGAAGCGAGTTGAAAAACCAAGAACCACATAAAAACATCTTATTTTAATCTTGGAAGTAGGTTTTTCTAAAAGAGCCAAAAAAAAAGAATGTTTTTTAGTAAATTTCTTGAAAAAAAAATTATAGGAGTGTACTCATTCTTTACTAAAATTTTAAAGTATTAAATTATGAAAACTCTTGTATATAAATTATCCTTAATTCTTAAAATTTATTTCTATTATGTGTTTAATCTTTAAAATTTATTAATAACTGGTGTTTAGGTGACATGGTCATGTTTAAACCAATAACTTAAATTGAATGATTTCTTATTCTCACACTACAAAAAGTTAATAGGATTGTTTGAATCAAAATTTTATTTATTAATAAAATTTACTTTAATTTCAATTTATATTAGAATTCAAGTATTGTTATTTTAACAGATTCAAATTTATCTTATAAATTCGAGTGAATTTAAGTTTTGAGTTGAATCAAAAGTTTTGAAATTATATTTGAGTTTTAAGATTGTCTTTCAAATATTTGAAGATTTTGTTGGATTTTTTGAATAATTTCTTTTAATTTAAATTTTAATTTAATTCTAATTCAAATTTAATTCTTGGAGAGCTGAATTATTTCAAGCCCAACAAAGAGTTATGGCCATCGAAGCGTGCGAAACTTATTCTCCCAAACTTCTGGAAAGAAGTTGTTGTCACTTGTTCTCCCCTTTGAGCCGTCAAAAACCGGAAGTTGGTCACCAACGCAGCCGACATCTGAGCCCTCCTTCCTCATAAGCGTCACAGCAAGTTTCCAAGCTCCAGGTATGAATACTCCCAGCATGGAAGCTTTCCTCGTCTCAAGATTAGGAAGAGTAGCTCAACCAACAAAATACCATTCTCATTTGTCTCTTATGGCCTCAAATCCCTACAAAAGCCACACATTCCATCAAGCTAAATCAAACAGGAGCATTTACAGGAACTTCTCAGAATCTACAGAACCAATCTGAAGGAACCCAATGGCAAAAGGAACGATGAAGAAGGTTGTAGCTTTGGCCCTGGTAACCATCCTGTGGGCGGGAGCTGCAGCTCAATCGGACTGTACAACCGTGTTAATCAGCATGTCACCTTGCCTGAGTTACATTTCAGGGAACTCCTCCACACCTTCCTCACAGTGCTGCTCCCAGCTTGCTACTGTCGTTCGCTCATCACCCCAGTGCTTGTGCCAGGTTCTCAATGGCGGTGGCTCATCTCTTGGCATCAATATCAACCAGACACAGGCTCTAGCCTTGCCTGGCGCTTGCAATGTTCAAACTCCATCCACCACTCGCTGCAACGGTATTATGCCAATCTTGCTCTCAATCTTCCTGTCAAAAAAGATAACAGATCCAGGAATAATTTATAATGCACTCGCAATAATTTCATAGAAAGTTGTCACGTCTTCAAAGCTCTCTTGCTGATACTATACTAACACTTTTGACGGTGGACAGCTGCTTCTCCGGCTGGCTCTCCTCCTGCAGAATCACCTGAAGCTCCATCTTCGCCAACAGAAAGTACTCCTTCAGGTACGGCATTCTTCTAAAATTTCATCCATAAACTGTGATATAGACTTCACAGTTTGTATACTATTTTCTGATTGAGATTACTGAACTTGAGATTAACACTGACGTAGGGTCTGGATCTAGAAGTGTACCATCACCAGAAAAAGAAGGCACATCAAACGGAAACTCCCTCAAGTTATCAATTCCTGTCCTCTTTTTCCTCCTTTTTGCAGCCTCATTTAGAATGTCTTGATCGGTTCTTCAGCAATTCTTAGTATTGCTCAGGGTGCTTGTAATTTTGTATTCTTCAATAATGTTATCAGGAATTGGTTTATTGTTTGTACTGGTCAGGATTCCTTGTTTATTTGATCAATTTTACTGTTCCGATGACGGAAAATTTCTGACTTTTGGGTTTTGGCAATGAATAAAGCAGATTCTATCATTGATAACAACACAGTTCCATGGAAGAATAAAATTAACAAAAAAAAAGAAAAAGAAAATCAAACAACATCAATTTTGATGAGGATCAGTGGAGAGAAGACTAAACATAATCATGTCTCTAGACTTCCCTTTCATGACCACGAACTTTCTCAGCAGACCCTCCCTTTGGAATCCAGCCTTCTCTAGCACCCTCTGTGACCCCAAATTCTTGACATCAACCAGAGCTTCAAGTCTCTCCAGGTGAGGCCACTCCTGGAATATGATTTTGGCCACCAACTTCACCGCCCTTGTGGCAATCCCTTTGCCCCAGTACTTAGCAGCCAAAACATAGCCAAGTTCACCTCTGCACGCATCGCAACCAGTGTTTTTGGTCACTGAAATTGCACCAATCGGCCTGTTGTTTAGACATATCGCCTTGAACCATGGGTGGTGTTGGACAGTGTTTTTGATATAGTTCACGCCGTCTTCTTTGCTTGTGTAAGGTTCCCAGCTGCAGAAATTAGCCACTTTCGGGTCTGTGGCCCAAACCATGAAGTCATCGATATCGGAGACATCCAACGGCCTCAAAGAGAGATCAGACACTTGATGAAGATCACCATCTTCTTTTACTACTGCTGTGAGAGGACTTTGGTCCATGAGTAACTCCTGGTCTAATAAGCTTTTCTATAAGTTATTAGACAAACAGAATTCCTGTTTATATAATAATATTTCATCTTTTTACGAGGAAATTGCCTTGCAACTCACGCAAAAGTGGACCAAGGAATCAATGGCTGTCAGGTCCTCAGCCATGCTTCGATTGGATTGGCCAGCAAGATGTCTAGATGTTTATAGCCGCCTTGTTTGACGCTTTCCAGCAACTTCTCTTCTATCCAATACTTCGAAGTTGGTCAGTTTTCGAGTCAAAATTCAGATTTAGACAAGGACCCTAAACTTGGAATCCGTAATCTTTTAAAATTGAGTCCGAATCGAAGTATTAAATAGAGCTTTACGGGTCCACCCTTTGGTCTATTTATTGTTGAATCGGTAGATTCAGGAGCCTAACGTCATGCATTCTTGTCAGCTTCTGCGACCCAGATAAGAATTTTCCCGGAAAGTGGTAGAGAAATATAGCTTTTATATATCTGTCAATAACCAACACCACAGGTCTGTTTTCTTCATCCAAGTTGACTACAAGCAATCTCAATCATCTTAATGGATCCATCAAGAATTTCCCTTCGTCCCTTCAGGCTCTCAGACGTGGATGACTTCCTAAAATGGGCAAGCGACGATAAAGTAACACGGTATCTAAGATGGGAAAGCATTACTTCGAGAGAAGAGGCACTGACCTACATTGAAAAGGTCGCCATACCTCATCCATGGCGTCGGTCCATATGTTTAGATGATCATTCAATCGGGTACGTTTCAATCTCTCCTGAAGCAGGAGAGGACAGGTGCAGAGCCCATGTAGGATATGCTTTAGCTACTGATTACTGGGGACAAGGTATAGTTACTGCTGCGTTGAAGATGGCTGTCTCTCGTGTGTTTCAGGACTTGCCAGATTTGGTCAGGCTCGAGGCTTTAGTGGAGGTAGAGAATAAAGGGTCTCAAAGGGTTCTTGAGAAAGTTGGGTTCTCGAAGGAAGGATTGTTAAGGAAATATGGATACTGTAAAGGTGAAATAAGAGACATGTTCGCTTATAGCTTCTTGTCAACCGATAAGGTCTTGTAGTCACGCACCTTAGATGTCAATCCAATTGTAGATCGTGGCAAGATCACTATTGTTTTAAAGTTGATGCACTATGTAATTTATATTTGAATTAAACTTAAATTCGATCTTGATTCTGAGCCATCCATATATTTTGAGTCTCGAATGACCTTTCAAATTCGAAATCATGCCAAAATCAATTCGATATTTCTATTTTTGTTTTTGTTTTGATGTATTGAACTAGTAGCTATTCCAGAAGCCGATAAAATATGAGTAAAATTATATGTCGCAAATGTAGCGCTCGTGGCCTAATGGATAAGGCGTCTGACTTCTAATCAGACGATTGTGGGTTCGAGTCCCATCGAGCGTGTGCTGCTTGTTTTTTATCCCTGTCTCTCCCTTTCCCTTTTCCTCTATTTCCAATATATAGAAAAAGAAAATGAGAACTAACATAATTTATTGAGTTTTTTTTGAAAGCATAATTTATTGAGTTATTAATTAAATATTCCATCCTCACAAATTAATGTTTTTGTGTTTTGCAGACCAAACTACATAAACTCAAGATAAGAAGAAAAAAAAGAAATATCATATTATTTTAATCAAAATTTAAATCATAGATAATTAAAGATAATAGATTTAAAAGTTTTTATTTTCTTAAAAAATGTTTAATTTAGCATTTAATAACTAATTTTTAAATATTGCACAATTCGAGTTAAAATATTATTTTCACTGAAGTAACTACTAAATAAACACCCTTTGACTTGATTTATATAAATTTTAAAAAATTAATTATTAAATTAAAATTTTATAAAAATTGACACTAAATTTAAAAATATTTAAATCTTAGATACTATTTAATTTATCATGTCAATAAAATTCTCAAATGGGTCGTACTAAAATAAGTAATCATATTGGACCTTTGGATAGGCTTACAAGATTTACAAGAGAGCCATTTGTGTTGGGTAAACTTTACCAATCAAAGCCTACTTTGGATTTGGGCCTCTCCTTCCAACTATCAACAATCCATAGGGGCGAAATGGTCATCTGGTTATTGAAAGTCCCGTACGTTAGGAGGACACCAGGTGCCATAGGAAATTAAACAATACTTTAATGGCTTCCACGAACTTTATTCCAATCTCCGTCTTACCCTCCCCAAACTCACTTTTCTGCTTTACTTCCAACATTCGCCGGAGATCCCTCCCCCTCTTCTTCTCCCTCTCCAGACGTTCCCGGAGGAAGCCACGACGGTGGTCGGAAATAAGACCCATGTCTCTCAATTCTCCCACTCCCACCACATCGCACCGGCGGGACAAAAGTGACGAGTCTCTTTTTGATTCCTTTAATAGTGAGTGTCCTTTTTCTTTTTGCTTTCTATTTCGTTACTTCTTCGATTGAATACATAAAAAGATCACTTCTTGATATGGTTGAATGTTAATTACTCATTGGTTTTGGACTACTGTAATAGGTGCTGGTGGTGGTAGAGGGGAAATGGTAACTACTCATTTGGAAGAGGGGACTGCCTCTGGTAGGAAAAAAAGTAGGAACCTTGCGAGTAGAATTAAATGCTTTGGTGTTGATTTGTCTCCGGATAATGTGGCCGTGGCAATGGTGTATTTTGTTCAAGGCGTTTTGGGACTATCCAGATTGGCCGTTAGCTTTTATCTCAAAGATGATTTGCATTTGGACCCTGCTGAGGTATTGTTTATCTTACTGTAGCTTCCTGGTGACATGTGTTGTCATCTTGCACACGATTTGTATTGTTAATGCGGTGCTATTGTGGTAACGTTTTGACAGTGCGTGAAATACATGAGGTGACCATTTCTTTGTAGCTTTTTGAATGTCTATTTAATTAGCTATTGTTCGTTTTTAATTTGTTTCGTCACATGGAAGGCTAACAATTTGCATTTTTTCAGTAGACAGCTGTGATATCTGGTTTTTCTGCTTTGCCATGGCTTGTCAAACCTTTATACGGGTTCATTAGGTGGGTATTTTATTGCCTTTTCATCATTTTCATTTGATTTGTGAGTTATTTAGTGATGATTTTTTGTTAACCTTTATTTTTTGAATTACCTTTTGGTGATTGCCAGCGATTCTATTCCACTTTTCGGTTATAGAAGAAGGTCATACTTAGTGCTCTCTGGGCTTCTTGGTGCACTGTCTTGGAGTTTGATGGCCAGTTTTGTTGACAGCAAGTATAATGCTGCTTTCTGCATACTACTTGGTTCACTTTCCGTTGCCTTCTCAGACGTAGTGAGTATCTACAACTTTCTGACTTTTTAAAAAGATTTAGATTGATGTCTTAATAGTTGAATTGGTGAACGAGGGTTATTAATTTCTGTATTGTTGAAATTACCCTTCTTGATCCAATTTGTAATCATATGTAGTCGTAAAGAACTCAAATGTGAGAATGTTATAGTATTTGAATGAATAAGTTAAATCTATAAATGAATTACTAATTAAGTTGTCTTCTTCTCTACTATTTTAAGACGCTATTTACTCAAACATTGGCTCAATGAATTCATAGGTTGTGGATTCCATGGTGGTGGAGAGGGCTCGTGGTGAGTCACAAAGTATGTCAGGGTCCCTTCAGTCCCTTTGTTGGGGTTCCTCAGCATTTGGTGGAATTGTTAGCTCGTACTTCAGTGGCTCTCTGGTTGATGCTTATGGTGTAAGGTATTTAAGGTGGACCTCGTGGCTTCTGTTTTCTACTGCTAATGACACTTTATGAATCTTCCTGTGCTGCTTTTCAAATCTCAGGTTTGTTTTTGGCGTCACTGCATTGCTACCATTGATTACATCCGCAGTTGCTGTTCTTGTGAAAGAGCAGCGAGTGTGCAATCCAGCAAGAGGACTAAATCTTTCCTTGACTGACCCTGGATTTCTTGAAAGTTCAAAACAACATAGTATCCAGTTGTGGTATGCTATTAAGCAGCCCAATGTTTTTCTTCCAACTCTGTTTATTTTCCTGTGGCAGGCAACACCACATTCAGATTCTGCCATGTTCTACTTCACGTATGTTTAAACAGACAACTTTTTCCTAGATATTCAACTATTTAAGATATTAACTTTTAGTTTCTTTTTTTTTTAAATGACATTTCTTTCTTCATTATTGTTTCAGCACAAACAAACTTGGTTTCACCCCTGAATTTCTTGGTCGTGTCAAGCTTGTTACCTCAGTTGCATCATTGCTTGGGGTTGGACTTTACAATGGTTTTCTGAAAAATGTTCCTTTGAGGAAGATTTTTGTTGCTACCACTGTAACTGGTACAATACTTGGGATGACTCAGGTTTGTCTTGCAATTTGTTTAATGACTTGCCAGGAATAAATGTTTTATGGTTTTCAGTTTTAATTTTTGGCTCAGGTTTTCCTTGTTACTGGATTAAACCGGCAATTTGGTATAAGCGACGAATGGTTCTCAATTGGAGATTCTTTGATTTTAACTGTTCTTGGTCAGGTAAGTGTAAAATTTATCAGATCTTTTGCTTAATAGTCTTCTTGTACACTGTTTTTTCATGTTAGCTTTGATATAGTTTATATCATGATATATGTTTAAACCCACTTCTGAATGCTTATCTTTGAAATGAATTTAAAGCACTTCATAGATACCCTTGAAGGATCTTTCATGGTTTTCTGGCAAATAACTGTAGGCTGGTTATATTTTCTTCCGTCCTTACAAGCATGATGCCTGCAGTGACCTCAGTTGATTTTTTATATCTACATGCATGATGTTCTGTCTTAAAAATGCTTCTTTGAGCCTGGCAACTTCTTGATTTGTGCAGGTTATTCTGGCTATGTAATTTTATGCATGAGCAGCAAAACTGATAACTTGTCTTTTTACAGGCTTCTTTCATGCCAGTTCTCGTGTTAGCAGCAAAATTATGTCCTGAAGGAATGGAAGCCACACTTTTTGCAACCCTCATGTCCGTATCGAATGGAGGGAGTGTACTTGGAGGGTTAATTGGTGCCGGTCTGACTCAAGTTTTCGGAATCACTAAGGACAACTTTGATAACTTGACGACATTGATTATACTCTGCAATCTCAGCTCGTTATTACCTTTGCCACTGCTAGGCCTTCTACCTGATGATACCTCTGATACCTCTTCCAATGAGAATGCAGGTATTGAGATGAAGTCAAATTGAACTTGAGATGGTCTCCTCTTGCTTTCATTCATTGACATCTCTGGCGTTGGATCAGCCACCGACCTTTTAAAGCTTTCTGCTTTAGTGTAGGTTGCAAGATATAATAATCACAGGAGAAAAATGGAAGTGTAGATTATAGAGAAGTTGATCACATGCAGTGGAATATATAGCAAAGGGGTTCTGGGTTTGGCAAGAAATGAGCACATGCCTGTTTTTATTTGCGGGTCATAGAGAGGGGTGTGTGCAGGTACTCCTGTCCTGCATCTCGAAAACACGGTCGAACTTGGTCAGGTTGTAACCAGCAATAACCAGATGTTGAAGATATGGATGGGTTTCATATCTAGGAAGTAACCCGATTTTGTTGATATGAATGTGATATAAACACTTCTTGTGCTCCCAAAAGGTCAATAATGCGAATAGGAATGACAAATTAGATCAGGTTTGACTTGATTCGGTTTGAAGTCAATGGATTTTATATCTTGGAAGTAACTCGATTGTGTTAAATAAACACTTCCCGTGCTTCCAAAAGGACAGTAATGCAAGTAAAAGTGACAAATTAGTTCAATTTTACCTATGGGCTTAGATCTATATGTTTTTAATAGGCTGAATTGAATACACTATAGATATGTGTATTCAATTCTTCTATATTCAATTCTTCTATCAAGAATAAGCAGTGTAGAATTTTTTATGAACTTGAAGGTGTGATGTTTTCTTATAATATTGATTCTTAAACCTTAGGAGTGATTCCTAGTTTCATACCTTCCATTGCAGAGTGTCTACCACAAGATTCTATCAACCAAAATCCAAACTTCAGGTATATTAAATCTTGAAATCCCTGAAAGCTTAAGCCTAAATTTTCAGCAATCAAACTTTAAAATTTCAGCTATTCAAAATCTGAAATTTTAGCATTTTTAGCTAAAATTTAACTTTGAAAATTGATGTTCCAACAGTCTAAAATCAGTCATATTTCTTAATTTTGTGATTTTTAGCTACTAATTACTAATTTTCCTGTTTATCCTACATCACTCTAGACCTATGAGATGGCTAGTCTTCCCTTTCCCTTTTAGTATGGTGGAAACAAGTTGAGACCATTTAAGGTAATTTTGTTCCATTCAAGTTGTATGCAGCCTAGATGTTTTGCAACTTATTAAGATGTTTTGTATGATTAAAGTTGAGTTCTTTGATACTTTATTGCTGTATTGGTACTTTTAAAAAAAAAGTGAGGATCTTTTTTCATTTTATTTTAGTTTTAAAATATTTTTTAAAAGTCAAGTTATATTTTATTTTTATTTATTTATGTATTTATTGTAATTTTATTTACATAATGATTTAGTGTGCCAGTTTTTCTTATTTACTTTTTAACCTGCATTATTCTTTTATTGTCACATCTGCATGTGGGTCTATCAAAAACAGCTTCTCTATTATATAAGGGTAAGACCGCGTACTATCAAACCTCCTCAGATCCTACTTTATTGCGAAACTTCGGACTGGGTATGATGATAATGACGATTATAGGTCAGGTTTAGGCTTAGGCCCGAATTAGTCTAAGGTTTATTCTTCTAAATAAAACAACATTATTTTGTTTAACCTAGATTTGGATTCAACTAAAAAAAATGTTTTACACTTTTAATTTTAAGAAAATTATTTTAAAATTTTTGGTGAGATTGTCCTGTTGTCATCCTTAGTGATTACAATTTTTGTATTTTAACTTAATTTGAGTTTGATAAATAATTATTATAATTAATGAAATTTTCATTATGACAGCTATAGCTAACAACTTATTATCATTTTTTAATTTTGTGAAAGTGCATATCTTTTTCTTTTTATAAATTTGTAAGAGAAGAAAAATAATTTATTAATTTTAAAGATTCAATATCTACCTTTTTTTTCATACCGCATTAGATTATATATATTAAGATTTTTAGATAAATTTTTTACTTCTAATTGATCCGAAAATTATGGTAAAACATTAATCTGAGTAAAATTACACGTAACTTAGTTCAAACACCACTTGATTCTTTACCCTTAGATTAATATAATAATAATAATATTCAGTGAAAGTCTTATTAAAATAAAAGTCTAAAAAATTTAATAATAAACAGTCTTATCTTTAAAATAAATAGAGGTTAAAATCAGAAAACAAGAAAGAAAAAAAAAGACATTGACCCAAAATTTGGGGGATGATTGGGCCCACATAATGGGGGAAGTCTGTCCGACTAAGATTGTCCATAAGGAGTAAATCCACATGGTAGGGTAGGGCAGAGTCCAAGTACTTGTCCAATTGCATTTGTCACATTTGAAAATTAAGTATTTTCGTTTATATAAAAAGTGATTTTAGTAAAAAAAAAATTGGCAAATCCCAATAAGCCTTGTGTATATTTCTATTTTTGTCTCTGTCTTAAGCTTAATTGGGATAACCAATAATTTCCCTATTTTTTTAATTGATTTTCTAATACAATCTTCTTATTTTTACAAAATTATTTATATCTCTTTTTAATTTTTAATTTTTAATTTATGTTTTAAATTTTAATTCTTTATTTTAATTTTGAATTATAATTTTTAAAATTTATCTTATTTTATTTTTTTCTTCTTGTAGGCCATTTGGAAACAACTTCTCTGCTAGTGAAAGATAAGACTGTGTATTATTAGACCTCTCCAAACTTCACGTGTTATCGAGATTCTAACTAAATGTTGTTGTTCTTCTTGTTATTGTTGTAATATAATATTTAATCAAGTGTTAGCGAGATTCCAACTGAATATTGTTGTTGTATAATATTTACTCATACAATCCAAAGTAAGGTAATAAAATAATAGTTGGGTGATTTTGACCATTAATAAAAGTTTCAATATAATTAACTAGGCATCAAGAGGTTTAGAAAGTAGTATTATTCAAAATTAAAACAATAAACATTATTGTAAATATATGGATATGGCTTTATTGTAGAGATAAAAAAATAATTTTCAATTTGAGTTTATTTTTTCCATCTTTCTATAATGAATTATACATACGTAATAAATTTATTCTTCACAATTAATATTCTAGAGAGAATAATTAGAAAATTATTATTTCAATAGTTCTTATGATTATTGTATCTAATAATGTCTAAATTACTCTTACAAATTATAAATTATTGTTTAATTCATAAAAATCATTAACATAATGACTTGCAAGGGTCGTCACTCACCATCCGGAGCAGCAAGCTCATGACTTTTTCTATATTATTGCACAAATGCCCCTAAGTATACCCTAACAATCTACCTCTATAAGAATAGATGTATAGTTATAGCTTAGATGCTTACAGTTTTGGATTTTAGCCAACAACCAAAAGAGTTTTCATACGAGACTGAAAGGAACGGAGTTGGTGTATAGTATCTTGTGCTTCCCAAATGATTGAGGCTAATGAGATACCAAATTTGGTTATATGTTGAATAATTATTAATATTATAAATACCCTTTTCGCTTAAACTCCTATACTATATATAAACCCAACTTAGTTAACCAAGTATTCAAGTTAAATATGTATAGAAGTTCTATAATTTAACTTAGTAGTTGCGTATGGTATTGCTTGGTTTATTAATTATAACTTGAAATGATTGCCATAATGAGGCACAAAACCACATGGATTAGAGAACAAATGATGATTGATGATTAGGGTTTGTAGATATAATCAAGTAATAAGTGAAGGCACTTATTGGAGATTTACAAACAAAAAATGCATAACTTTTGAGATCTAATTAATGGGATATAATGATTGGTTTAAGATGTTCATATGTGAGATTATTAGATAGAATATAGAACATGAATTTCAAGTTGAGATATGCTTTCCTATAATTAACTAAGATTTTAAAATGATATAAGAAGTGTCAAATGATTGATAAGGATTAGGTTTGGGAGAGGAGAAAAAGAAAGAAGAAATCTTTGGATGAAAGTTAAGTCATGCATGTGGGAAGCCATGTGAAGGGCATTAAATTTTTATAACAAACTCAACCTCCACACTACCAAGTCTTTTAGCACATAGACTTGTGAATATGATAATAGGAGGAAGAAAACAAAAATCCCCCATGTGAGCAATCATGTTTTGGCCCTTGAAATCGTGGAGTCTTGGCTAAATCTCACGTTGGCTTGGAATGATTTTCCAAAAGGAAGATTAAAATTCAACTTGTTACTACCTAATGTTCATTTACAATGCATGAATCGTGAAGCATAAAGACAATTTGTGACACTACCAAGTATGCAAGAATAATTTAAATAATATTAATTATGACAGTTCTTTCAAAATCATGTTTTTGGGATATTAAATTAAATAATGCTTATCTTTTAAAGATTTTTAATTTAATGGTTTTTTAAAGATTTTTAATTTAAATTCAAAATTTTTAAAATTTTTAATTTAATGAATAATCGTTTAAAACTTGTATGGTTCATATCAAATGATAGTTTTTGCTGATATGATATATTCACTAAATATTACGTGGATATTTATCTATTAATACATTAACAAAAATAACATTTTGACATGATTTGTGCAAATTTTAAAATATTAATGTTAAATTAAAAATTTTCAAAAAATAACATAAAATTAAAAAATTTTGAAAAAGGTAATTGTTTTAAATATGTTGTCCCTCAAAATTTTCTGTCTTCTCTTCTTTGATGAAGATAAATTAATTCTCTTGTAATAGACATTTCAAATAAAATGAACGGAGGACAATTAGGGGTATTCCAGAAGTTTTCAACTTCCTACTTAAGTCTCTTCTTTGTAGGAGGTCTTGAGTTCAAGTCATTAATGGAAAGAATATGGAGAAATTTCTCTGTTGATGATCCTCTAGTCCCCTGGAATGCTTCTTGATTGGATCAATTATGAATGTCTCGCTTCCAGCGATAGTGTGGGAGTTTGGAACTACTGAAAATAAGGGGCTGATGAGAACCTAATGCTGACTGAAAAGCCGTGATCAATCAACAATCGACCAATCAATATGTGAAGACTCCTTACACGCAAAAGTGTACAAGTTACATAAGAAATTGAGGAACTTTGAGGTTTCAGATTTGCCTCTTCTAAGACTCTGATGATGGGATGTTAAGAGCTTAAGGTTAATATGATAAAGCTGGAATATCAAATATATAAATAAAAAAAAGAAAATGGATGGAGGCATTTTAAAGCAAATTGAATTTCCATGATATTGATATGTGATTGTGACCCCTCAAGCTCGGCGATGCTGATAAGAAGAAGCATTGTGGCCACTAGAGGAATTGCCGGACATCTACCGAACAAGTCCTAAGCAAGCCGTGGATACACCACAATCGCCAAACTTTGGGTTGGCCTCTGCTTGCAATTGCATTTTTAATCAATACATGAGATGAGTCGCTTCAAGCCTAGCAACCCCACATGCTAGGCCGTGGCTTGTCTGTCTGTGGACCAACCATTAAGAAACTTAGTCAATTCCTATGAGCCTACGACTGCGGTTTTCCAATTTCACGCGGAACAGACAATGTTCCTACATGTCCCAAATGCGTGTAACCTGAGGTGGGGTGATGTTATGATCCCACTCGTTCAGAGTTTGGCTTTTTGTCGAAGGTGAGTTTACCTTTTCGATGCCAACACTCCCAAGTCCCAAGTTAGTCGTTCCGAGATCGTAATGCCCTTCGCAAACGATGGTGAGTATTGAATGTGTTAAAAGACGATTGGATTTGATTCCCGCAAATCGCTTTATAATTTATGTTATATTTTTTTTTAATTAAAAAAAAGAGGG
The DNA here is from genome assembly GCA_027478495.1 of Erythroxylum alaternifolium. NCBI lineage: Eukaryota > Viridiplantae > Streptophyta > Magnoliopsida > Malpighiales > Erythroxylaceae > Erythroxylum > Erythroxylum alaternifolium. Next base: position 18,405 of record JANIIA010000115.1, read on the forward strand.
ATTGGATTTCACTCCGACATTGAAGTAGCTAATTGATTAAGAGTGAAGCTATACGTAAAAAATTATAAATGTAGGGGTAAAATTGTTAAATTCTTTGTGATTTGATATATTATTAATGTATTTTTTAACTTTTAAAAATTATCAAATAGTCCTTCTTATAAATTTTATTTTATAACATATCCTCCTATTATCATCATCAGCATCCAGTTCAAAATCTCGCAATGAAGCGGAGTCTGGAGAGGTCCGGTAGTACGCAGCTGTACCCCCATATAATAGAGAGGCTATTTTTAGTGGACTCACGTGTATATGAGACAATATACGAATGATGCAGGTTACAAAAAAAAAAAGGTGCATGTCAAAAGATTAAAAACTTAAAAAACTTAACAAAAGTACCTAGAAGATTTTTAAAAAAAAATAGATAAGTAAAAATATAATAAAATAATTAGAAACATAATAAATAAATAAATAACTAGGTTAAAGTGCAAATACATAAGTAAAATAGAATAATACTACTTACAGAAA
>JANIIA010000115.1:45238-55395 GCA_027478495.1 Erythroxylum alaternifolium
TATTTACAAGTAATCATTCATTCATTGTGAAGTGATTGGAATTAATAAATCATTTATTTTTATTTAATAATCTCTTTTTATAATTAAACTTTAAATTCTTCGATAGGTGAAGACAATTTCTTTTAATCACATTTCAAAACTTTTAACTTTTATTCAATTTTTAACTAATTTTATAACGATCTAATACTATTAAAGCTTAAACTTCTTGTCTTACTAGTTTAACTTTCGGTCTGATTTTTAATATATTGATGAGTAAAAGTGATTACTCTATAATGAGAATAAAATACAATCTTAGATTCTTTTAATTTTAAAAAATTAAAAATTATTCGTTGATAATTAACAAAATGGAATTGAAAACAAATCAAAATCAATATAAATTCAATTTAAAATTTAAATATAAATTAAAATAATACTATTTTATTATATTTAATTAAAATTATAAATTTTATATTCAAGTCGAATTAAAATAATATTATTAAAATCAATTGTTTTAAATGTATTTTTCTCCTTATATTTTAAGATAAAAGAAGTTTAATTTATTAAGTTGAAATTTAGTATCATTCATCTTATAAATTATTAAATGCTAATACTTAGGGTATTTTTGTTTCTTTATTTCAGTTTCTCTTTTTTTTTTCCAACAAAAGGATTGAGTTTCTCTGTAATTTCGTGAAAGAAGAGGGGCAAATGATCGAAAGCCAATCTATTTCATCTTTTGCAGTGATGCCTTTCTTCTTCACACAAAGCAGTCCCAAAGAACCAAACCCAAAAGGTTAGAGAAAAGAGACAGAGAATTCATGGGCAAATCCAAACAGTATTTACCATTCCAAAAATATTCTTCTTTTTAAGCACGCATTCTCCTACGCACAAAACTCAGATGCACGAGCAAAAGACACAGAACAATACAGACACACAGAGACACAAGCTCTTTCTGTCATAGTCTTCTTTGGCCCTGTCTCTGTCTCTTAGAAGCTCCACCACTTCCATTCCTTTTGTGATTAGATCACCTTTTTCCCTTTTCCTCTCCACAAACACAATCTCAATCCCTTTAAGATATTGAATCCTGCCCATTACGCAATTCCCCCATATCTTATCACTTCAGCATCTTTCGTTTTCGTATTAATTCTAGCCCATTCTCTGTTTGCTGCTTGTTCTCTCCCCAATTTCGAAGCAAAGATCAAAACTTTAGCGAAACCCAGAAGAAAGATCGAATCTTTGGCCGAAACAGAGGAGCTATGAAGGTGCATCCGACGCCCAAGAAAAGGAACAACATCACAATCCAGTACTACAGAAACGTTGGCAACAATAATCAGAGAGACTCATCTGCTGGTGGGTCACACAAAAAGCTAAGGAGGCTACCCCACATTTTTAGCCGGGTTTTGGAGCTCCCTTTCCGATCAGATGCTGACGTGTCAGTGGAAGAAAGCTCCGATTGCTTCCGGTTCGTGGCGGAAACCGACAATATTGGAGAGATGAGAGCGTATACAATTGAAATCCACCCTGGGGTTACTAAGATCGTGATTAGGCCAAATGGGTACCTAGAGTTTTCTTCGTTGAATGATTTGGAATTGGATATGTGGAGGTTTAGGTTGCCGGATTCCACAAGGCCCGAGCTTGCTAGCGCGGTGTTTGCCGACGGCGAGTTGATCGTGACGGTGCCAAAGGGGGATGAGGGCAATGAGGGGACTGGTAATGATGGGGAGTTTAGAGGAGGTATGGGAAATAATAACAACAATAACAATGCTAGGCTTGTGCTTGTACAGTGATAATCACTGGTTCTAGCCTTTTTGGTTTTGGTTCTTTACCTTGAATTATGTTCTTCTGGATGTCAGATTTTAAGATTGCCGGTGGATGCTGTTAGTCTTTCGTACATTAGCTTTCATTGTCGAATGAATCAAGCAAGGTTTCTCTTACTTTTCTTAATAATGAGGTTGATGGCTAGTAAGTTTAAGATACGAATTTTCTTACATAAGGAAGTTGATGGCTAAGAAGTGTAAGATAGGCATTTGAGATATATATTTACCTTTTGAAGTTCTAGCACATGGATGGTTTTGCTTTCGGTTTGTCAGCACCAGGCACCAGCCACTATGGGTTTCCCATTAGTTTAGTTTCAAACTTTTTGCCTTTTCTGGAGAAAATGAGCATAAATCATCATAATTGTGTTGGCATTGATAGATTAATGTTTCAACTCAGACATAGAGTTCCTGATGAGTATTTTGTTCCATTACTTCTAGGATTTCATCCATGTAAAGCTTGGCTTAAGGAGAAAAGGGAACTCTCTTCTTCCATTTTTTTTCCTGTTTATAAAGTACTTCATTGCTCGTGTTGGCTGGATCTTTTTTGTTTTTGTCTTTTAACTTCTCCAATTGTGTGGAATAATAGTGTTAAGCTATGCTTTTTTCTTCTAGGACCAACTGCATGGCCATCATTCAGTAATGATATCTTTATAAATAAATTTAATAACGGTGCCCAATTATACTCGCCAGACACCAAACTTTTTTTTTTTTGTCTCTTTTATCTTTATATTTCTTGTCTGCGAGGTGGTGGTGGCAAGCGAATGTCTTTTATATTGGTACTTTAATATATCCTCCTCTTTTCCTTCATGGTTAAGATGATCTGCTTCTTACCTGCCATATATAATCTTTGTAAAGCCACCTCGTCATGTACCTAAATCTTCCATTTCTTCTTTAAATATACCGTATCAAACTTTTCCACAGACTGTAATGTGCATTGTCTTTTGAAAAGTCATCTTAATGCGCTTTCTTCTTTACACTGTTTGACATCTTATTCTTCAACAGTTATCCTTTGTGGTTCTGAGATTTCCTTGTGCAACTTTACAGTGGTTCTTATGGATAGTACAAACTTCTTTCTCATGCTGCTTTTCCTTGTAAAATTGCATTGATGCTTCTTTAGTAACTTAGAGATGAAATTGTCGCATCAAAGCAATAAACTTGATGGGTTTACCAAGACAAATCTCTCTCCTGTTGCAGTTAGTCCATTGTTTCAATGCAGTAGTTGGTAAATCTCTTTATGTTTCCTGAAATGATATTATCATCAACTTCCTGGTCTTAAAGATGTGGACAAAAGATATAACATATAAAATTTGACTAGTTAAGTACATTTGCAATTATCTGCTCCAACAGATATTGGTCCCCTCACCCCTCTTCTCTTTCTAATCTTTCCAGAGATTTTCAACTCTTAGGTATTAGCTTTTTGACTTAGTTCTGATCTTCTGCAATGGCTGAATGTATTTCAATATCGAATCAGCTACAACATTATTGATGTGTAGCCCTTTCCCCTTTATTCCAATTAACCACATGAATTAAGGATAACATTGTCCCAATGAATCACTGGCTATAATCTGCTTTTCTGCTCTGCAAATGTAGTAGCTGTTCCACATTTGGTGTGAGCATGCTGCATATTGCAGCATACGTGTTTACTCTACCAGAACTTCTGTCATCGTTATAAATAGCATCGCATATGAATGCAACTGACCAGCATTTTGATCATTTGGGTCATTCTTTTGTCTATTCCATTATGAAACTTTTTTTGATGTGCTTTTAGGTCCTTTTCAAATGTCGGGTGTCTTGTAAGCAAATTAAGGACTGTCTAAACATTGTGATGTTTACTCGTGTTAATGGCTATGGAAGGTTGTACTTAAAGGTAAATTTGTATTTGAATTCTTTTCTGCCACGAGATAAGTTAATTCCCACTTTTTCTTCTCTCTATAAATGCCACGTTCAAGGTGACAACGACGGGAGGAAAACGGTTCCTTCACTTCAGCAGAAATGTTGTCATATATGGCACTTTTTAGGTGCAGAGGACGAAAAAGGTCTTGTAGTTTGAAACTTGGTTTTGGATGTGTTCTGAACTTCTTACTGCAAAATTGTTCCAAATGTCATTACATGGACGGAATGGAGCCACGTTAAAAGCTTTACACAATCATCGGCTAGTTTAATCATTTCCATTACCAGATCTCATTTCCAGATATTAACGTGTCTCTGACGTGTGTAATCCAGGACTTGAATGGAAGCATGAGAAGCTTTTCTTAGATGTACAGTATAACATTCCCAAGTGTAGAATTCCAAAAACCGTCCAAAATCAAATTTGAAACACAACTTGATCCAAGCTTGAGCTCCAGTTCATGTCAATAGAGATTCAGGATTACTGTACAACATCAAAATTGGTTTCTCCATACAGAAAGGAAGAATTGCTTGTGTCCATCAGTACGGTCACAGCCCAAAGCTGCTTGAACTCCTCTATTCTCAAATACTTGCCTTCTTCCACATCTTTGGGAAGCCTCTTCACTAAGATGTTATCAACTGTTGCGCAAATCTTTACTCGAATTTCATATGCAACTGAGCAGTCTTAACAATTTAGCGAAGTGCTCTGACACCAGTATTATTCGTGATGACACAGCCAAACCTCAATTTGTGCTCAGTAACAAATGCCACCTTAAGTGTACTCTGAAAGCCTAAAGGTGATCAGGTCAAAGAAGTAAGATCAATGGGAAAATGTGAAATGTTTTACAGTATATGGACTTTAGTCCTCAACTTCCAAACCAAAGTGTTCCTTCAGGATTGCTTTGGAGGTCCTTCCAAATCCTTTGTACACTTCTTTCATTTGCTCAAGTTTCACAGCTTCCTGCTTTACTTGATCCACCCCCTTCAGAACAGCACTCAATAAGGCATTTGTGCTGGTTTTACCTGTGCGACAGGCCAATGCAGTCCTTTCTTTGTCTAATTGCTGATATAGGTTCTGGAGATACTTCTTCTGAGCATAAAGTCGTTCCTCTGCGAGTTTGTATTCAGCTTCTTGCGCTATATGTAGTGCCTCAAGAACATGGTCAATCTCATCATCAAGCTTAAGACTTTCAGAGCGGAAATCGGTAAACTTGGATAACACATATGGCAAGCTCATTCTATTATCTACAAAATTTTGACGAGTAGTAACTCCTAGAGTAGCATTTCCGTTGGCAGAAGCACCTGTTATGACAAATGAAAATATCAACAATTGAATAGCTAAGTACATCATTTATCATGCTGGAAGAGAAACAAAGTAAAAGGACATCATAAGTAGTTAGAAGTTCGGTAATACTACCGTGAACGTGTAAAGGTGAAGTAGGAAACACAAAACATGAGATTTCTATCCAAGCTGAAATATCATAAAAGATAACCATCCTTGAAAAGCATGTTCTCTTATAGCTCACATGCAACCTTTTATCTATCATCCAAAACATAGTTCCACACAGAAATCTTCTAGCAAAGCAGTTCACTGGTGATAAATTCCAAGAGCATATGTTTAGGCTAAAGTTTCAGACCGCAGCAGTAGATTCTATCAAAATTGTTTAGGTAAAAAAAGTTAGGTTTCTAAGCAAAACCCCTCTAATATTATGTAAATGTAAAATAAAGGAGAAAGAGGAGAGAACAAAAGAATGAATACAACGTTCACGCTAATATCCAGGAATATAAATATTAAAAGAATGAATACAAGGTTTACACAGCATGATCCACTAGAGCAATAATATTGCGTGAAACCATTGAAAGAAAGAGCATCCTACAAGATCTTGCAGTGAATCAATCGCCGAAACAAAGCTTGCAATTAAATTTCATTCAAATAAACACATTCTTGTTTTGAATTTGACCAAACATCTAGTTTATCATCAATTCATCTAGTTAATCCCTCAAAGAATTTATATTTTTCTATCATCTTTCACACATCATTAGCAATTATATTATCTGAATACTTTTCCCCTCACAACTTACATTGATCTTGTAATTTTTTGGAAAAATTAGGATCAGAGTAAAACTGGACAGACAATATGGGGTTATACATTAATCAATCACCCAATTAGATATAGTCCTCAAAACAAACAACTTAGACTATTGAATCAAAGACCCCTTTGCATAAAACACTGAGGATTCATAAAGCATCTTACCCATCTTCTGCAACAGGTTCTGAATATGATCCCGTTAGTCAAAAACAAGCATGAATATAGTTAAAACACTGAATACATGTAACTGGAGTTAATTATTCCATCCTCATTTCTTTCATTTGCATCAATACATAATAAAGAAAATGTTGTTACGAATGATGGTTTCCAGTAGAGATGAACTGAAGAGAATTACCACTGAAGATAGCAGAGAAGTCTTCGGCTGCTTTCCATATGTCTTCCAAACTAGTCCCACACTTGAGCTGATTTAATGCAAACAATAAGTAATCTGAAGTAATAAGGACGAGCTTTTTACAAATGTATGGAAGCTAGTATACTTGCACCATATATCGACATCATGCATTTACCTTTTTTAATGTCAAATCCACATGTCTCAGTGTTCTAATTGCCTCAGTTTTCTTGGAACCACGTAATATGCTGACGCCAACATTTAAAAGTTTTTCTATCTCACCCCGGGAATCAATAGATTTACAAGTTTGCATAATTCTCAAAGCATGTGGAACAAGATCTGTCCTTGCATCACAACGCCTGCAATAGTACTCAGCATCAAGACCTATTGTTCCTCCAACTGTCCCAGCCATGTAAGTTCGAAGGGCACAGTCAATGTGGGCAACATGCCCGCATATGAAACCATCACTCACAATTGCTTCACATTTCACATAACTGTAACCTCCGTGGTTCAATTTTACAGTCTTACAACAGAGAATACAACAACAATCACGGCAAAAATTAGGCTCAATACAGCAAATATCACAAGGCATAGCAGCAAAAGGCAAGTCTTCCACTAACTCAACAATACTATTGCACATCTTATTTCCAGCCCTGCATCCTCCTCCATTTGATTGCAAATCAGATAAAGAATGTTCTGTTCCCTCTTCAGAAGGTACAGGAAGAACATTGTATCTTTCCACTTTATCTGATGTAATACAATTAGTTAGACAAGAGAAATTTTCAAGGCTAAAGTTAAAGATGTTAAAATAAGCTAACACAAACAAATTGGAGGAAACAACTTGAATATGAAGATTCAGCAACATACACGGTAAAAATTTTAAAAAGACATGAGAGCATTCTCAATTATCAAGAGTGCCAGGTCAAATCTCAAGAATGAAATACAAAGAAGAAATTTGAGTATGACTTAAATATGATAATGCATCATTCACGAAAACTTTATAACGATGAGTTTACATAAAGTATGTGCACTCAAATTTCAAACTCAAATCTAATGGCATCAAATGTTTCTTGCTGCAGGCAACAAATTCAGTGACTCAAAATTGCATATAGTGAACAACATAATGGCTGGAGCTCACATAGTTTCACATAAATGGTATTGAGCATTGATATTTTCGCTTCCAAATATTGAGTAGAAAATCTCAGTTACGCTTTGGTTATTACATGATTCATCAAGCTACTATGATGTTGGTGCTACTCCAGAGCAACACTAAATTGCATAAATCATTAACTATCTTTTGACAGATACCAAATGAACCTATGCCCATAAATGAAGAAAATCATGAAAGATCACATTTTCCACATCCGATGCAGTCTAATGTCTAAATATCATCATGCATAGCTCTAGTTAAAATGCCAAGGACATTCCACTGTTAACCCTAATAATAAACTTATATAAACCACATGTGTGAATCTTCAGTGAATGCCACAACGTCAAAATATGAATTATGCCATTCTGAAACTGACCATCTATAGATGCGTGCTTGGAAGGAATCTTCCAAGAAAAGGAAGCAAAAAATGTATCAACATCAGCAGAAGGAAATGTAGATCGAACATATCGTTCAGCCGCAAGCTTGCTGGCAAATATCCAATTCTTCTTTCCTGCTGCAATCTCCTTATCACGAAGACGAGGAGGAAGATACAAATATCTATCCAAAAAATAGCCACTTGATGCAGTCCGTCTCCCTACCTTCCATCTCCAAGTATCACCAGGATTCGGCCAATTATCAGGAGCATATGGCAAACCTTCACCACTCTCTTCGGGTGAGACCTTCTTGAGACGAAAACCATTCTCCCTCAATCCTGATGGGGTCTCAATAGTCTCTTTATCAATGTCCATAGATTCCATTTCCAATGTCACCAACACACAACACCTGATTCAATCAAGAAACGAAAACCTCAGGCCTAGAGAAACAATCGCAACAAAAGGGCAATTAACAAAATAACAACAACAACACCAGTGAGAGTCTCGCTGACACAGGTTTAGGAAAGTCTAGTAATATACAGTCTTAACCCTACTACTAGAGAGACTGTTTTCAATGAAAGGTAATCAACAAGGGAGCTCAAATTTGGGAAAACAGTAGGCACCAACGATGAGATAAAACTATGCCATAAAATTTTTAAAAAACAAGATCTTTGCACAAAAAAAAAGGGAAAAACGGGGAAAAAGAGTTGAATACTTGGGGACCAATTAACCCATTAATAATCAACCATCACACAAGAAGAATCTTTTAACATAATTCAAAATAAAAAAATCATCAGAAAAAAAAGAAATTGAGTAAGACAAAAAGATTAGGGTTTTACAGAATTCCTACATGCAATTTCCTCTGTTTTCTTTACCTGTGAGTAGAGGAAGAAAAATAACAAATTCAATTCCAGAAAGTACAAAGAGAGTGACTTGGAGAGAAAGAGGAGAAAGTACAAATATCTATGGCTATTTACGGAAAGTGCCCTGTGAAGAGCGTGAAGATCTGAACAGAGGGGAAAATTTGAATCTAGATGAAGATATTGAAATGCCGATTCTACCCCTTACTTCAGGTTTTTACCTAGGACTTGGTCGGAATCTATACATATATATAGTTCTCTGGATCTGTCTAAAGGCCCTCTTCGACTTCGCTGAACTGAACTCATGGTTCCCTTCGTTAGGGAAAACGTTTTCCCACTCGCGCTGACAAGCGCGTACCAAGTCAGTGTGTGGATATTGAATGATTACCGAGTTTTCCTTAGAATTTCAGGTAAATAAAAATTCTGATAATAGGGATTAGTAATGTTAATGCGTTTCGGTAAAAAAAGTAAATGGTACAAATATTGGTTTTAACTTTTAAAATGCAATTTTAATTTTAAGAATTACTCAAAAAAGCATGTTATAAAATTTAAAATATTTAAAAGAATCTTTTATTAGTTTAAGGGACGGTTGGTTCGTATGGAAGAATAGTAATAAAAATGAAAATGAATATAGTAAGTAATGATAATGAATATTATTTTGATAATTACGATGGTTGGTTAAGAGGAATGAATGATTACTGTTATTATTGATTGTAGTTGGTTTGTAAAATATATTGAAAAATAAAATTTTATTATATTATAATTAATTAATTACAATATATTGATTAATTAATTAATTAAAATATATTAATTAATTACAATATATTAATTAATGAATGAATTATATTTTAATTATTTATATTTTAACTAATTAATTAGTTATATTTAAATTAATTAATTAATTATTAATATTTTAATTAATTATATTGTAATTAATCAATTATATTTTAATTAATCAATTATATTTTAATTAATTAATTACAATATTTTAATTAACGAATGAATCATATTTTAATTAATTATATTGTAATTAGTTATATTTTAATTAATTAATTATATTTTAGTTAATTATAATATAATTATATTGTAATTAATTTAATTAATTAATTAATTACAATATTTTAATTGATGAATAAATTATATTTTAATTAATTATAAAATAATTAATGAATAAATTATATTTTGATTAATTATATTATAATTAATTAATTATAATGTAATTATAATGAGTTTCATTATTCCCCTAAATGGAAGGTACGAAAGATTCCTCAAAAGTGAGATATCAAAATGTTACCCCTATAATGATAATCAACAATCAATTATTCACTTTTTATTTCTTACCTATTGATCTCTTCCCAAACTCATCAACCAATCACCCCCTTAGATAATGTTGATAAAATGATCCAATCTATTTTTAGTCTTTAAGTTTCGATAAGAGAGATAAAAAGTCAACACTTTACAAAATCAAAACAAATTTAAGTATGAATTCGAACAAAACTATGCGAGTCTGATTGAAATTTTGTAGTGAACTTATTCATGCATCCGAATATGGAGACTTGTCATTCATGCTCGTAGTTATGTTTAGTAATTACTTGAACACAAGAAGCCAAACACAAAACCAAAAGATAATACATCAGATCAGCTGACTACTCTA
>JANIIA010000115.1:56798-78521 GCA_027478495.1 Erythroxylum alaternifolium
AAATTCTATATTAGGGAGGCCTTTGGTTGTATTTAAATCTGATTAGATGTCTTTAGATCATATTTGGATCAAATTTGATTAATTAGAGTTTGATTTGTAATTAAGTCTTACAATCCTATTCCAAGTGGGATTGACATGACTTAGACTTTTTCTATAAATATGATTAGTTTGTTAAATTCATATTAGGTTTATCTTATTTTAGAATCCTACGTGAACTTGGATTGGTGTGATACATATCGGATTAGGGAATTAGAGACTTGGTCAAATCAGATTTGTTATGGCCCTGTTTCTTAGAGTTTTATTAGAATTAGTATTTAAAGGGTCTTAGACGTTCATTATGACAGACAATTCAGATTATTCAATTGAAAATTTGAGAGAGAGTTTTCTCCTTGAGTTCTTGAAAGAACAAAACCAGAACTTATCAAAGAAATCCTTTCTTTATGGCGTTCACAACACTTCCATTATAACCTTTGTTCAAGTTTCTGTATTCCTTAGGTTTAGACTTTAATATAGTCTAAGTTTCTAGCTTCATTGTTTCTTGGGTGTAGGTTCTTTATACCAAGGTTCTTGTTTTTTTAGACAAAAGGTCAAGGTTCATCAAAACCAGATTTGTGTTTAGGTTTTTTGGGATCATATAATCAAAGTCTTGTGGGTTTTCTAGGGTTCATCTCTATTGGGTTCACATCACACAACGTCCTTTACAATGGAGGCAAAGTATATGGCGTTCTATGAGGTAGTTTGTCAAGAAATATGATTGTGGAGTTTTATTTCAACATTGGGTATTGTAGACTCTATTTCAAGTCTGCTGAAATTGTATTATGATAACTCCGTAGCTGTAGCTTTCTCTAAAAATACTAGAAGCACTTGTTGCTCAAAACATATTGATATAAATTACCATTTTGTTAAAGAGAAAGTCATTGAATTCCTCATTGCTGTTGAATACATGCCTACAGCTAGCATGTTAGCATATTCATTTACAAAAGGCTTGCCTATATGTGATTTTGTAGAACACGTCTCTCACATAGGATTGTTATGAGCCTAACTTGATAAGTTTAGTAGGAGTTTACTATTTTGTATTGAACATGTTAGTACTTTGTACAGATTGCCTATGACTTATATATGTGAAACATGCATAATGATGTTTACGGTCACTTCTTGTTAATATTGACATATATATATGTTGATGTATATATATAGTTTGACGAAATGACAGGTACGAAAGGAGACAAATGCGTTGTCTCAGTCGTTGTACTGCATGCGTGTTGTTTTAATGGTTATTGTTATATTTGTATATCTCCAAGGCCTAATCATATGTAGTATATATATCCTGTTGATATAATATTGCATATGATTTATTTGACTGTTTTTGGATGATGGAGATTGGTATGGTAGTTTGATTATATTGTCCAAGTGGGAGAATGTTAGAAATATGTAAACTAATATAATCACAACATTAATTCCATATTTATGACTATTAATCGAATTGCCTAATGTATGTTTAATAACCATAATGAGATGGTTAATAATTTGTCAATTGCATTTGAGACATGCTAGTACCCTAATAATTATATGTTGGCTCATTAAACTATAGTTTATAACTGTAACAATAACATTCTTGAAATGACACAATTATCCTTTTTCTACCCCTTAAGGTATAACATGTTATAGGGAATAACATATGATGAGATTGTGTACATATAGTGTGGGTGTGAAAACAGAAAATTGGGTCTTCTACTATAAGCTTCCTCTCTTGCACAAGGTTTGTTAATATTGATAGGTTATGGTGTCTACAATGAAGAGAAAGCATCAAGATTTCATGCCAAACATTCGAGGTATGTCAATCTTATTGTGTAGTTAATGCTCTAAATAAAATGTAGATCTTGACTTTATTGATGATTGCATTTGTGAATAACATGGAAGTGATTATACTAAATGTCACCGACGTGATAGGAGATGTCACTTGCATGACAGGAAGTCACTCGAGTTTTTTTTTCCTTTTTTTGTTTTTGGGTACTAAAGGTGCAATTATTTTTCCGAATTTTGTGTATTATAACTCTCTACTTGTTGTACGAAACGATTTTGTGTTATCTATTCAAGAGTTAAAGCAGGAAAGAAAATTAGACTGATGATTAACCTGTATTTTGAAGACATCATGTGGCTGATGATATGCTGATGCAAGCAAATGGTAGAGCATTTTTTCTTCGAGAGTTATTGGAAAGGAAATACTGCAATATACTTTATTTTAAACATTTTTCATCATAAATAAGGTGTATAAATTAAATATAGTTAATTAGAATATATTTAAAATTTGATGTAAATAAAAAATTTAACAAAATTTTATTTCTTACAATTTTTAACAAACTAACCATCGTTAATAGTAATAGTAATCATTTTTTCATTTTAAGCAACTATTATAATTATAATGATTATATTTATTTTTATTCCTCTCTATATTCATTATAAATCTTATTACTATATTTTTCAGGTGAACCAAGCATGCTCTTAATATTTAATCTTTTATTAGATTTTGAGTAAAGCAGCTCTGAATTCAAGAAATACTCACCATAGTTATGTAGTTGAAAAAAAAGTTTTAAGAATCTTCTTTGAATGTAAGTTTAAAGCTATAATCTAAGAAATTTCGTTGATGGATTTTAGACATCACTATATTGTATTAAGTTATAAAACATTTCACCTTCCTTATAAAAAAATTAGAGGTAGTAATTACTTTTTGATTATATAAAATCATGTGTATAGGAAAAATGAATTAATCGTTAGCATACCTATTTATTATAATGTATGAATGGTTAACTTATAATTTTATTATAAAACTTTAACTTTAAGGTGAATTATAAAAAGGGTGGAAGATATACACATCTTTTATAATTTAATAAAAATTTGAAAATTTTAAAAACATTGATTGATTTTTAGTTTTATAAGAAAAATTATTTTTTAGAAACTTTAATTAAAAAATAACGATAAAATATATACAATACCAATCAAATGTTACTTATTTGATGATTCAACGTAACTCTTAACTTCAAACTAAAATTAATTAAATTCAATTAAAACTAATAATTTATTATAATTATTTTAAATTATTATTTTAAACCAATTTTAATTGGTTTCAAATTAAATATAACAACTAAATTAAATTATTATATTAATGAGATTTAATTAGTTTATATTTATATTGTATGTTTTTCCTTTTTTTTCCGAAACTTAATAGAAAGATTTTAAATTCTTAATTTTTTTAAAATTATAACATAATTTAATGTCTTTTACTGAATAAAAAATTATGAAATATTGTAAAATTTTAATTACGGGGGTCATTTCACTCATTTATATGTATATAGATATATATGCGCCCGCGCTCTTACACAGTATGTCGAAGGCTTGAATGTTGGCGACATCATGGTCACCAAATGCGCTTCCCAACTCCGAACTCACTCGCCGCCGTCCTCCAAATCGCCTTGTCGACTCGTTCCTCCCTCCTCGGCCGTGCCACCCATTCCCATATTATCAAAACCCTTCACCCCTCCATCCCTCCTTTCCTCTCCATCCACATCATCAACATGTACTCCAAACTCGACCTCCCTGACTCAGCCTACCGTGTTCTCAGACTCACACCAACTCGCTCTGTCGTCACCTGGACCGCTCTCATTTCGGGTTCAGTCCAGAACGGCCATTTCACCGCCGCCATTCTCTGCTTCTCCGACATGGTCCGGGATGGCATTATGCCCAATGATTTTACTTTCCCTTGCGCGTTTAAAGCTTCTGCTTCACTTCGGTTAGCCCTTTTCGGTAGACAAGTGCATTCTCTTGCGATGAAGTTGGGGTTGATTTGTGATGCCTTTGTGGGCTGCAGTGCGTTTGACATGTACTCGAAAACTGGGCTCAAATTCGAAGCGCAGAAGTTGTTCGATGAAATGCCTCACAAAAATATTGCCACTTGGAATGCGTGTATTTCCAATGCAGTGCTTGATAGGAGGGCCAGAGATGCGATTGATACGTTTTTAGTGTTTCTTTGGGAGGGTGGTGAGCCTGATTTGATAACGTTTTGCGCTTTTCTGAATGCCTGTGCTGATGCGTTCTATCTGGACCTTGGCAGGCAGTTGCATGGATTCGTAATTCGAAATGGGGTTGAAGGAGACGTGTCTGTTGCCAATGGGCTCATCGATTTCTATGGGAAATGTAAGGAGGTTGGGTTGGCTCAAATGGTATTTGATGAGATGGGTAGTAGGAATCCGGTTTCATGGTGCTCGATTGTTGCCGCTTATGAACAGAATGGTGACAAGGAGAAGGCTTGTGTTTTATTTCTGAAGGGTAGGGAAGAAGGGGTTGAGCCTACAGAGTATATGGTTTCAAGCTTTATCAGTGCATGTGCAGCACTTGCAGCACTCGAATTAGGTAGGTTAGCTCATGCACTTGCAGTGAAAGCATGTGTGGAGGGTAATATAGTTGTTGGCAGTGCACTCGTTGACATGTACGGAAGATGTGGAAGTATTGAGGATTGTGAGCAAGCTTTTCATGAGATGCCTGAAAGGAATCTGGTGACTTGGAATGCAATGATTAATGGGTATGCGCATCAAGGGTGTGCTAATATGGCAATCACATTGTTTGATCAAATGTCATTGGATGTGGTGCCAAATTATGTGACGTTGGTATGTGTATTGTCAGCTTGCAGTAAGGGAGGGGCTGTTGAATTGGGTATGAAAATTTTTGAGTCTATGAGGGACACTTACAGGATTGAACCACTTGCAGAGCATTATGCTTGTATTGTGGACATGTTGGGCAGGGCTGGGATGGTAGATCGTGCCTACGATTTCGTGCAGAAAATGCCAATCCATCCAACAATTTCTGTATGGGGAGCTCTTTTAAATGCCTGTAGGGTACATGGAAAACCAGAATTGGGGAAGATAGCAGCTGATAACTTATTTGAACTGGATCCTAGAGATGTTGGCAACCATGTTCTGCTTTCAAACATGTTTTCTGCAGCTGGCAGGTAATAAAAGTAATACAGAAAATATTCAGCGGAAGCCTATCTATGAAGGGTTGCGCAGTTGAGTTTGTTCATATTCAAAATTTAGAGTGATATGCTGAGCATGCTCTTATTTCTCTTATGTAGTACATGTGCTTAATCAGGGATAGTTGTCAGTTAGCATAGAATGAATGTAGCGTGCACTGGATATGTCATTTGGTAGAATCACGAACGAGGGGGCATAAGAAATACCAGTTTTAGTGTTTCTTGGAGCAAGTCAATCGTTACCTGTAACCTTAGATGCATGCCCGACACTTTCCTTTGTGTGGAAGCTTCATGATTTTGGAACAGCTCTTCAACTGACTAGTATTACCTATAATTTTGCATTATGACGCTGCTTTATTGCCTGCAAAAGCAAAGACTTACCACGTCCAGTTTTTAGTTGTTACACATAACTGTGGTTAAACCTGGTGATGGAGAATTGGAATTAGTTCAGGTGTTATCTTCTTTACTTGTCAATTTCCATTTTTAGAAGTCCCTTAAAATAAGTTCCCCAGTTTTGCCCTGATTTTCACTTTTCTTTATTTGAAACTGGATTAGAATAGGATAGATTTTGTACAGCTGAGATTAAATAAGTTTGCAAAGTTCATTATGAAATATTGAGAGAGTTGGTCTTATTTCTGAAATTCATCTTTGGAATTGTTAATGCTTTCTTTGTTAGAGTAATTCTTACATTTAATGGTGATTCCTTCAACTCTATTTTTACGATGTGCTATATGATTATTGTTGGCCCTAATGAGTGCTCGGTAGACCTATTTTGTTCTTCTTATAGTATGGAAGTTTACCAAATAATTCTGACATCTTCTGTAACTGTCCAACATCACCTGGATAATTTGTAGTATGACCCAGACAATCAGTTGTATCTTCTCCAACTTATCTGGTTGCAGATATGCTGTAGGAATCTTCCTGTAGCATTTTTCATAGTTTGTGCTTTCTTTTAGTCATTCTGGTTCTCGCCAATTACATGATTGGGTTAACAGCACTATCCTGATTTGCTTCATTACGATACTTATCTTTCTTATTTGCTTGTGTACTTACAAATTTGGATAACTTGTGCAGATGGGAAGATGCGGCATTTGTGAGAAAAGGAATGAATGGTGTGGGAATCAAGAAGGCGGCAGGATGTAGTTGGGTTACTGAGAAGAATAGGGTTCATATCTTCCAAGCAAAAGATACGTCCCATGCAAGGAACGCCGAGATTCAAGAAATGCTATATAAGATGAGGATGGAAATGAAGGCAGCTGGCTACATTCCTGATACTAATTATGCACTTTATGACTTGGAAGAAGAAGAGAAAACCATCGAAGTTTGGTACCACAGTGAGAAGATTGCACTTGCCTTTGGCCTCGTGGCTATCCCTCCTGGAATCCCTATAAGAATCACAAAAAATCTTCGGATGTGTGGTGATTGTCATAGTGCATTTAAATTTATTTCTGGGATTGTTGGCAGAGAAATCATTGTTAGAGATAACAATCGATTTCATCGGTTTCTGGATAGTCAATGCTCTTGTGGAGATTACTGGTAATGCTATATCGCTATATTATCCTCAAAACTCTTGTTTACGTGCAATAGTTTCAACAAAGTTTATACGACTTTTCTTGTTAATATATTATCCCAGTGACATTCACTTCAGACATCGGAAGTGTTCTTGGCTTCCTGGGCAGGTATTTGTTAAGGATTTCTTGCTTAATACCTAAGTTCATATTAAATGCCAATTAGGTATATAATACACGTTCACTTCATTAGTAAAAGAAAAAAAAAATTCTTACTAAAAATAGTAAATGTTTATACAATGTCTTAAAAATGTAAGAGATGATGCCTCTTATCTTCATTTTATGTAAATGTTGAAAAGTTGGGAAATATATTAGTTCTCTTCTTTTATCCATGTCTATCAAATTCCATGCTCGATATGATTGACAAATTTTTAAAAAATCCGAAGATCTGGTAATGAACACAATGTATTTTGGACCTTTTAGAATATGAAGTAGATCTGAGAAGATATAGTAGTGACATATTAGCTTCTTTTACATGTTCAAGACTTGAAACCAATATTCCAATGACTTTGTAACAAATTATATTTCTACAGGAGTGCATGCTCTGATCAGAATTCACGACTCACCAGCATAAGTAAAAACCTTAGAACCAAGCAAGGAAATGTACGGTCAATCTTTTCAGAACACTCAAATAACACACAAATACAGAGATATTATGAACTTGAACTAACAGAAAAGGGAATATAATCAGGTAGATGACAAGTACCTAGTCAAAGAAAAGATGATCACCTAATTCATTTCACAGCAACAAAGCAAAATTAGTTCTAACAGTGAGTCAAACCTAACAACTTTCAGAGCTCACAGGCTTACAAAACCAAAAGTCCTTAGTTCTAACGAGTGAGTCCCAACTTATAACAGCTTCAAAGGTCACTGACAGAAACCCAAGACCATAAGTTTTGAACCACTTTCGCCATCCCCTATTACAATATCAGAAAAAGAAAAAGGAGAATGTTTGTAGAGGCTAGGCATTTGTGACTTCATGTTGGAACAAATGTCTACAATCACAACATATGCAACCTCAATATATCACCATATCCACAAGGGATTAAAGTAAAATAGATAGAAATTAGGAAACAGAAGATCTTAAGATCATCATAAAAGCAAAGGATATAATCGAAAGTATCAACAATATTAAACTAAAGATAATCGAGATGAAAGGGTAACTACTAATTCAGAGGTTGTTTTACCAGCTCTAGTAATTACCTGTGAAATGACAGAACGTAATTGAAAACTTAAACTCCTCTGGCAGAGAAAAACAAAGACAATAAAAGCTTTAATAAAAGCATTTTAAGTCCTTTAAAACATAAAGGTGACTTACTTTGCATGTAATGGCAATTCATAACAAAGATAAATGCAAACTTAGATCACAAAGAAGAAACTGGTCTTACCTGATAACGAGAAGCAGACACAACTACAGATAAAAACTAAGATATTACATTAAAAAAATGCATAAGATAAACTTTCTTTTACCATTTCTCTTCTACTAAGACTTGTAGATGGGCTCAATTTAGAGTCTAATATTTGAAAAGTAACAACAGAACTTCCTCACCAAATATAAAACCAACAACTCCCATAAGTAAATCATTTTATTAAAATCACGTTAAAAGATATAAGCTTCTCTTGATAGATGACTAAAAAATCATTGAGAACACTATTAGATTCTGTCCCTGAATTATTGAACTTACTTTACTTTCCAACATTCATTTGATGCAATGTTATGTACACGGTAAAACTAGCTAGTGGCTACTGACATGTCAGTATTTTCTTGCAATGTTTCCCATAAAACATTGGTGATGGTAACAGTGAAGATTAGGGAACACAATAATACAAAATGCATGACAACTAATCAATTCTCTTGTGTAGATAAAAAATTGTAGAACATAAAAGTTTTGACATGAAGATCCTCTTACCATCACATCAATTATTTGAAACATTCAAATGGATCAAACCTTTCCTAAACATCTCATCCCTCAATCTCTCAGCCTCAGCCATCCTTTTGTTCTCAGAAAGGCCATTTATTAAGATGCCATATGTCCATTGATTTGGCTCATATCCTCTAAACTGCATCCTACTGAACATTTCACAAGCATAGTCTATGTCTCTCTTGCTTATTGTACTCAACAATATGTTAAAAGTGTACACATTAACTGGGAAGCATCTTTGAATCTCCATTTCCAAATCGCCAATTTCCTGGTGCATGGCAACACGGCCAGAAAATGTACTGATAAGTTGGCCAAGAATTGACAGATTGCAGGGGAGCTTATCATGTGCCTCTCTGTATTGAAACCATGCGTCATAAAGTTCTTTACTCCTCAAGGAATGCAACAAAAAAGTGTTACCTATAAAGGGCGTAATAGGACGCCCCACTTTCTCTAATTCATGAGTAAGATCTATTGCCATGTCGTATCTCTTAATCGAACATAACAAGTTCACAAGCTCTTCAAAGCATTTAATGCTTGGACTATATCCCTCATTCTGCATTTTTCTGAAATAATCTAAAGCTAAATCCACTTTGTTGACTCCACAAAGACCAACAATCATCGTGTTGTAAACTTTTCTCCCGATGGTTCTCCTTCTATGGCGCAAAGTATCAAAGAAATTTAGAGCATCAGAAATCCTTTCGCTCTTTAAATAACACTTTAACATGAGAATGTCAGAACTCAAGTCTGCCTTAATCCCACTTCTGTACATCATCTCATATACATGTCTGCCCAAGTCCGGTTTTTTGGCACGGCCAGCTCCATCAATGAAACATTTATAGATGTGACTGTTAGGTTCATGAAGAGAGAGCTGCATATCCAGCAATTTGCAGAATTTGGTTTCTGCATTTTCTGTAGTGCACAGATATCGAATAACAGTTCTGAACAAAGGTCGTGTTGCCTTATGACCCTTATCCTGCATCTCAAGAAGAAGCCTGGCAGCAACATCTCCCTTATGTATCTTGCCCAAACCACTAATCAATTTCGCATAAGTGGTGCTTTTTGCAATTTTATTAAATCTGTTAAGCTCCCCATGTATCAAGTAACCATCTTCTACCCTCCTAGCCCGACATAGAGCTGATATAAGCCTATCATATATTGAATCATCTGGAATAAAATTACGCTGTAATGAGAGAAGAACTAGCTCCTTCATCTTATCAAGCTTCCCTTCTCTATATAGAGCGTCAGCTAGTATGGTAAATGTTTTCCTGCCAGGGAAATAATCTTGATCCATAGAACTCTTCAGAACACGATAAGCTTCATCAGTGCTCTCATTACCCAATAAGGAATTAATAAGATAATTATAAGCCATGCCATTAGGTGAGAGCCCAAACTCTGACTTGGAATTGTACAATTCAAGTGCAACATCCACCATTCCGGCTTTGCAAAAGAAGCACAGTGCAGCTTTCATGGTAACCATGTCAGGAGGAATCTGATTTTCTATCATCTCGACCAGCAGATCAATCACATCCCCAAGTCGGTCCTCCCTCAAAAGTCTACACAACAAAGTATTATATCGGAAGACCTCAGGAACGTAATTCTCTGAAGACTTCGTGCTCAGTAGAAATTCCAAAGCACCGTCAATCTTCCCAGCTTGAACAAGGTTCCTAAGCCACATGTCATAAGCAGGCTTCATAGGCACCGAACCCAACTTCCTTAATTCATCAATCAGTTGGCTAGCCTTATCAAGTTGACCATTTTTACAAAACGCATCCACGAGAATAGCCAAAGAATACCCAAAACCAAAGTCATGACCTTTTTCACCCCCATCTTTCAACAACGCACTGCGCAAGTAGGCCTCGGCCTGGTCGAATAGCTTCCGCTTACAAAAACTCTTGAGAATAATAGGATGCGTAGCTTCTCGCTGGCAACCCCTCAAAGCAATCTGCTCAGCAACAACATCAACGGCCTCGTAACAACTCTCCTCAACCAAGGCATTGAGAAGTATGTGGTAAGTGTAGTCATCCAAGTCAAGACCAACAAAGCGCATTTTACCAAACAGATGGAGAGCAAACATGGGCTTGCCAGCCAATGCATAACCCATCACGAGAGTGGAGTAAAATGTGAACTTATGACTCAAAAACTTGAGTCGCAACTCATTATCCAGGAACTTAAGCATGATGGGCATGAGCTTGGCCTTGGAAAGGATAGTGAAAATGGCATGAAAGGTGGCGTGAGTGTGGCGAAAACCATGTTGATGGCCAGCCCAATCGAAGAACTTGAGGCAAGAAAGCACGTCGTTCTTGGCCTTCCCATAGGAGAGCACTTGGAGTACAAAAGACTCGTTCAGTCGGAGACCCAATTGGGAGAGTGCGGCGCCGTGGTGGTCAAAGTGAAGGATCTCAAAGACCTGATCCAAAAGGTGAGACTTTCCACGTTTGAACCATTCCGAAAGGTAAACAACAATTTGTCTGGCACTTGAGGTGTTGTTGGTCAAGGGTGTCGTGTCTTGGAGTGTACCTGTTGCTGAATGTACGAAGAACACAAATTGTTGGTGGGGAGGAGAAGGAGATATTAGAGGAGTGTAACTGTAGTTGTTGAGGAGAAGGAAAGCAGAAGCTCTGGGTCTCGACGATGAATGAGTTGCTTTCTTGATCGATAAGACTGCTTGCATCATTACTTCTCCTTCTCCTTCTCCTTCTTCTTCGACCTCCTCCCTACCATTCATACATAACCAAATTAACATTGATGCCAAACATTGTTTATGTCTGCTAATCTCTTTTTACCCTTTTTCCATGGCTATGTGCTTGTGAAATTCTGCCTAAAGTAAAAGTTAAGACATTTTAGGTTTTCATTGCATCGCCGATTAGGTCATGAAAATTGAGTTTATGCCCTTTTTGGATCGCAAATAGAATTAAGAATGTTATTTTCAATTTTAATAAAATATACCGAGTTTTAATTTAATTTTTAATTGCTTAAAATTAAAATTACTTTATAAATAATAAATCAAATCAATCTTAGAGTTGCTAAATCTAGATGTATCCCTTAAATAAAATTATAACATTAAATAAAAATTATAAATAAAAGTAATAACAATTTTGAATTTCTTAATTTTTAATTTAAATTTATTGAATTTAAATTGATTTCATATTTTTGTTATGAATACCTAATTTTAGGTTTAATATGATTAATCTTATTAATTTTAGATCAATTTAGTGTACAACAACAATAATAACGTAGCAAAAATTTCGCTAAAATAGAGTTTGGAAAAGTCTAATGTAATTAATCTTATTTCTAACTAATAGAGATGTTATTTATGAGTGACCCAAAAGAAATAAGAATAAATAAATAAATTACATTACTAAAAATAATAATAATACTAACAATAACTAATAATAAGTAGGAAATTCATAATAATAATAATAATAATGACCATAATAAAAAATAAAAACGATGAAAATAATAATAACATTTATTATTATTATTATTATTAAATAAATGGGTAGGAGAATGATTGATACTTGTCTAAATGATTAAGCTAAATCTAAGAGAAAAATGGTCTTTTTTTTAATATACTTAAACTACCTAAACATGTTCTCTTTTAATTTTTGAATCAATTTAGTATAATTTCTTATAATTTAAATGAAAAATATTTTAAATTTGATTGATTTCGGGTACCACCACCTCTCAGAAAAAGTTAATAAAAAACGGCGTCATTATGACGCAGGAAGCATACAGATCATTGAAAAAAACGGCGTCATTCTGACACATGAAGCATACAGATCATTGACAAAAAAACGGCGTCATTCTGACACGTGAAGCATACAGATCATTAACGGAAGCGGTTTGCAGCAGCAAGCAAGCAATCCATCAGAATTCGTAAGAAACGAGCGAAATCTTTTGACTTGATACGCAGAACTAAAATGGCAGTAGCAAAAGGAGTAAGCTTGAATCATATAGCCAGAGAATCATCCGATGTCAGACGACTTGCTGATTTCTACAAAGAGGTCGCCTTTTATTCATTTGTTCATTTATTTATGATAATTAATTGCTTTTCGAGTTTCTTCTAATCATGATTGTTTGTGTGTGTGTGTGTGTGTGTGGGTGCGTATGAATTTATAGACTTTTGGTTTTGAGGAGATTGAGAGTCCTGCTTTCGGAGACTTCAAGGTTATATGGTTGAATTTGCACAACGCTTTTGTTCTCCATCTCATAGAGCGGAGCCCCTCCACCAAGCTTCCTGAAGGTCCGTACTGCGCGTCTTCGCCTGTCCGTGACCCCTCCCATCTTCCCCGAGGCCACCACATCTGCTTCTCCGTCTCCAATTTCGACTCTTTTGTTCGTTCTCTCCAGGTTACACCCTCTTTTACATATTTTGATGGCTATAACAGTCTTCCCTTGTTTATGTTGTGTGCCACATTGATTGGTTTGAAGTAACAAAGCTCATGAGTTGTTCTTGTTTGTCTATTAAACAACATCGATTGAGAATTGTATAAATTGGAATTGTCATAGAAGTTTAAATTTAGCAGCTTTGATGAGAATAATTAGTTCTGTGTTATTGGCTGAGTTGTGTCAGCAGTCACTCTATAACCAGGCATGTGCAAACTGATTTCTAAGATAAAGTGGTCCTGAATACTTACGCCACAGAAAT
Source organism: Erythroxylum alaternifolium (assembly GCA_027478495.1). NCBI lineage: Eukaryota > Viridiplantae > Streptophyta > Magnoliopsida > Malpighiales > Erythroxylaceae > Erythroxylum > Erythroxylum alaternifolium. The sequence continues at coordinate 69,960 of JANIIA010000115.1, forward strand.
AGTTGCTTTCAACATTATAAATAATTTGGTTTAGAGAGGAAGAAGGATAGACGAAATACAATTGTAGGGTTTTTGTGATCGGCCATTTCCTTCATCTCTTAGTATCTTGTTGGCTTCTCTCACAAAAGACAGTACTCTTGTGATCTTTAGCATAACCTGTAATTCGAGAATGACGTACCTCTTCATCAACGTAGCTAAAGTTTCTGTTATCTTTATTTTCTTATTATCTGCTATCTAGTGTACTGATGTATTTCATACAAGATGTGAAACTAGTTAACATTGTGGTTGTTTCCTTGCAAAATGGTTGTGATTTCATGAAGTTCGATTCCTGTATCATTAGTTGGAATCTCCATAATTTATGTGTGTGCATCACATGAGCTAGAGAAATCCTATTCTAGTGTGCAACTTTGTGCCTTAAGAGGATAATCAATCACATTAGGGAACCACCCATGTAATGTTTCGTAGTTGGAACTCTCGAGGGTGTTTTTGCCTCTCTCTTCTCAAGAAACTCTACTGTTACTTTAAACAAGATCCCAACATCAGGATGTGTACACAAACAATACTTAATGCAGCCATTGTCAACTAGCTACTAGATTCTGGAAATGCAACTTGTTTTTGAGCATCATGGACAATATGCAAGTAAGGCATTGACAGTTATTATGGAGGCTTTTAAGGATTCCTTGTATGTAAAATCAACTTCGTTTGATAATCCCTGTGGAACTTCCGATTCCTTGAGTAGCTGTCGTACTTGAATGGATGACATAAAATGGGCAAATGGGCTACCCTTCCCCTTCGTGGATCCCATCCTCCTCACACCCTTAACATTGTTTAGTTCTTGAAATATGCAGAGCAAGACACCAGTAAACAAATCCTACTATTTCATCTTCAAATTTTGGAACAGAACCTTTTATGAAAGGGTGGCAAAGTAGATGATATCAGCCTGTTCATAATTACGTATAGTTGTTTATTTATCTACACGCTGTTTTTCAAGAGTGCTTAATTAAACTATCTTAATTCAGGAAAAAGGAATAGATACTTTTCAGAAATCCCTTCCTGATGGGAAAGTAAGGCAAGTGTTCTTCTTCGATCCAGATGGTAAGTTATCTTTTAACTTGAACCTTCGTGTCTGGATAAAATATTGTTTGACTGACACTCTTGTGTTCCTTCTTCTGCGTGCCCAGGTAATGGATTAGAGGCTGCCAGTCGTCGTGATGATTAGGCTTTGCTTGGCACTCATGACTCTGTTTATTTGTTTAGCAACTACAAGAATAAAACAGATGGGAATCAGTACAAATACACGTGTTTTGTGCACCGAAGATTACACGTAGTAGTGCTTGTAAATACTGTAACAATGACAATATGTGAATACCTATTCAAATCTAATGAGACTTGAATTGGATCTTGAACTTGCAAACTCAGGCATTGGCCCGACCAAGTTCATCGTCTAGTTCTTTGGTTTGTTTTGTTATCTGAAATTTATTTATTTATAACATTGGAAAAGAACAACTTATATCGAGATGTCCGTATTGCATATTTACTTGAATGCATTGATATGTTGCTTCATATTTGTTCCTTCTTGCATCTTTAGTCTGTATACTCTTCTTTAGATGCAACTTATTTGTGAAAGATATCAACATAAATTGACTTTTCGGCCTTTTCTATGTCTCCAAAGGAGATGCAATATCCATAACGTGGAACATGATCTCATTTTTCAATCACAGTCTAATGGTTCCAACTGCTTGTACCTACAGCCTTGTGCCTCTTCACAATCAAGCTCATCCATGTCTAATGGTTTATCCTCTCGTAGTCCCTCCAACATGCCTTGTTTCAACAACAAATGCTTCACTCTCTCTTGTTATAGTCAGAAATTCTCAATTTCACTGAACTTTCTCATTTCAAACCTTACAATCAAAGTCTTTTTTATCTCAATTATGCTTCGACACCACTTGTTAAAAATTACAAAGTATCCAACAAAGATAAATTTGTATGAATGAAAGAAATAAACAAGAATAATCAACAATAATTTTTTTAACGTGGTTAATTAAGCGTAATTAAGTGTAACCACACCCTCGAGAGTTAAGAGTGATTGATTTCACTATATTAATCAATAATTTAATGAATATTATAGGTTTCTTAAATATAAACTAACTTGATAAACTTAATCATGTTTGTAATAAAATTTAAAATCCTTTCAGAATTCAAAATTTATGAAAAAAAAATCAATAAAGTTTTACTTCACAAATAAATACATAAGTACATTAGACACATCTATACTTACATATTAATGAAGTTATTCATAATAGCTTTAGAAATCAACCAAAGTCTTATTTGCTAGAAACAGAGGCTTAACTTATTTAGATTTAGAATAACATAATACTTGGTAACATACAAATGAAATTAAGTGATACCATCCATCTGACTTACGTCTGCAGTATATCGCCGAGCGTAATTTCAGTACTATTAGTGGGTATTTTGGGTCCACAATGATTAAAGCAGGGGTCACATTTGGATGTTCTGAAACAGAGCAACAAGCGTGTATTTTTGAACCTAACAGTGAATGAAGTCACAATCCGTCGTTTCTTAGAAGATGATGAACTTGTCATCTCGTGAGCTATTTAGCGGAAAAATGTTTTATCATTTCGGTAAAAGGGGGGAAAATGCAATGTGGGGTTTCCCAGAAACTGCAGTATAAGCTGTCATTTTTATTTGTTTCTCCAGAAAGGTGCTCTTTCTTTTTTCACGCAAAAGTCGGTCACAGGGCCTCTTTTCTTTCTTTTCCAATTCGACAAGAGCATAAATCATTTTTTCCTGTAAGTTGTCGTTGGATATGCTCTACGCCTGTTCTTTGCTTATTTTGGTGGTATTATTGTAACTTTGATGCTTTCAGAGCATAGATACAGAAAATGGCAATAGTGGGTGAGAGAAACAGAGTATTCAGCTTAATGTAAGCGTTGAGACCTATGTACTATCAGAGAGACTCAGTACCTGAATTGGGAAATGAGTTTTACTCTCAAAGGTGCAAGCTAATGTACCTGAAGAAGTATCTGTACACTGAATTTATTACACAATGTTCAATATGACCATATTCACATAGTCAAACTTATGTGAATGAGAAATTATCTGTTTCTCTCTACATCCTTGAAGTCCTTGGGAACTTATATGGAATGGGTTAATATTAATTGGTGAAACCATCACAGAGCACCAACTTTTGGGTCCTGAAACGATTCCCTTTTCGGATATCATCACGCATGTGAGTACGGTGCCTGCATTGATTATAAATCATAGTAAAACAGAGTACATTTTATACCAAGGGATAAAATAAAACAGAGTATAATTTAGAACTAAGGGAAAACACCTGCATGTGTTTGTATTTTGTCTGTTCCATCCTTAGTTTTGAACTTAACAAGTTAAAAATGTTGTCTTCAACAGTGACATTTCACAGCTGGTGCTCCACTTCCTGAGAAACAACGAAAAAGGTAAGTACTTCACCATAGGAGCCAATCAGATCTCTGAACCAAGTAGTTTGCACAAGGACACATCTAAAATCTCTGCGTTGCCCTGCTGAACAGTGTTACTCTCTTAATGATAAGAATGTGTGAAACGATTTGAAGGTAAGAGGATAATAAATTTAAAAAATACATGTTTTAATTTCTTTATTTTGATGTTAAAATTTTAAAACTTTTAGTTATTCAAATCTTTAAAAATTAAATTAAATTTAAAATTAATAATTAAAAAATCAAATTAATTCGACCAATTCAACTGTAAAAATATTGAATCGGCTTTTTTTTACTTAATTTACCTTAATAACTTTTATTATTAAAAGTTGATCAATTTATTGATCGATGGGCTAATTTTCATAAATTAACCAATTTTTATAAATCATAATAAATATGTTAATTTTTATTTAAAAATGTTTTTTGATTAAATTTTAACTTCTTTAAATAGTTTTCTTCTTCAATTATATTTTTAAAATTTTTATTATATATAATTTTTATGACAGTTTAATATAGGTAAATCTTTTAAATCTTAAACACCTTATCTTCTATTTTAAAATATCATTTAAAATCTTATTTTTATTAATTTATAAAATCACATAAAAACTAACGTACAGTTTTTAATTCTCTTATAATAAACATATTAGTGATTATGTTTTTTAGATTTGATAACTCATTAGATACCTAAGAATTATCTGGAAAAGAAGATATCGCATTTTTTAAATATTAATATTCATTTGCTTTATTAATTATATTATAAAATATTAACAAAACACAATTTTTAAAGTAAATTCCCTAATTTTTAACTTAAAGTTTAGATAATAAAATTTTAACAAATTTAAAAATTTTGACATTCTAAAAAGAATTAATTAAGGAGAATTAACTATCAATTCATCTAATTTTAAGCATTTAAAAGCCTAAAAATTTAATTTAGCATTTTTTACTTAATTTTCATGTTGTTGACTTAAATAATATATATATATATTCCAAGAACACCTTAATTTTTAAGCTGTTGAATTAAATAATTTATAAACTATCATGTATTTATTTATTATATATATATTCCAAGAACACCGGCCGCTATAAAAAAATGAAAAGAGAAAAGAAAGACGATTAGATCACAAAGAAAGTCTTGCAACCTCAAGTCTTTCAATAGTAAAATCCCCACCATAAAGTCGTCTTCTCTTTTATTATGTCCATGGTCACTCATAAGGCTCACTCGTCTCTCTTCTCTCTTTCTCTTTGTTCGGAGTAGTATCAGACTACCGACTACCAAGAGCTTAGATGTCTACCATCTTTTGGAAGAGCTTGCTCAAATGCCTGCCCACAACAATCCCATCCTCACATCCATTACACACCAAAGAAGAAGATGAAACTTCAGCCATGACCAAGAACTTCAACACTCTCTATGACCTCTCCTCTACCTCCACCTCCAAGTCCCTCAGCACTCACCCAACAAACTCATACTTCTCCTCCGACACCTACACCGACTCCGGCTACGAATTCGACATCGACTCTCCTCCTGATCTCGCCACCATCTTCGCCTCCCAACGCTTCTTCTTCTCCTCCCCCGGCCGCTCCAACTCCATCATCGAGTCGTCGGACACGCTCACCTCAGCTCCCGGGCCTCAGTCGCCGCTCAGCGGAGGTATTGCGGTGAAGAAATATTCGCCGGACCCTTATTCGGATTTTAAACACTCAATGCAGGAGATGATCGATGCTAGAGAGCTGCGTGACATGAGGGCTGATTGGGACTACTTGCACGAGTTGCTGTCTTGTTATCTTACATTGAACCCTGAACACACTCACAAATTCATCGTTTCTGCCTTTGCTGATATTGTCATTTCCTTACTGTCCTCCTCACCATCTTCACCGGAGCTCATTTCCACTCACCGTAAAACAGGAGATTGCCGGCAGATCAATGCTTACAAGTAGTTGTATAGTCTACTTTTTTTTTTTTTTTTTTTGGAATGAGGAACCATTATGTTAGAATCTCTTCCAATCTTTGTTATTTTGGTTTCTTGTGGAATTACCTAGTCCTTGGTGAAAAGGGTTGTTGTTTTCCTGCAAGAAGAGACAAGGGTCAAATATTGTAGGAATAGATAGTTCGGAAACCAAGGGAAGCGTGGGATGTTAAAACCATATATATAGTGGTAATCTGTAGTCTTTGTTGTCTTGTTATGTTCTGTAAGAAATGGCAGCTGTGTTGGCTTAGAAAACATAATCTTGTTGGTTTTGCAGTGAAGTGTTCCCTTTGGATATGTGTTATTGAGAATGGTGATTGGCGATGATAGAGTAAAGCTTCGGTTATTGGCCTCTGGAATCTGTCTTTGTGGTCCTTCATAGCATCCACAATCAGAGATGTTGATATGTGCACGCATATTCATGAGAAGCCTTCTCTCAATGTCTATTTTTCTTTTAACCATGCATTATGTAATAAATAATTATTATAATTAATAATTTACAATAATATTATTTTATTTATGAAAATCCCGTTGAACTGACCTCAAGCTAAAGGGATCAGTTATTATCTTCTCGAATCTCTGTTTTCTAATTTAATGTTTTTCATAAAAAGTTCATTCTTTTAGACGGTAATTAAAAAATAATAATAAATACATACATTATCATCCTTGTAATTATTCCAATCAAATGCTATTTATATAATAGATTCAATCTAACTTTTAAATTTAAACCGAACTAATTCAATCATACTCAAATTAATAATTTATTAAAATAACCTTAAATAATTAATTTAGATCAAATTTAATTGATTCGAATTATATTTAAAAGCTAAATTGAATTATCATATTAGTTACATTTAATTAGTCTACGTCTGAGATTCATATTGTTATGAATGATAATGAGCCGACCCATACGCCAAATTTTTAAAGATAATTTTCTTAAATTAAATGTATAAAATAATATCTTTTTTTAATTAAATTTTCTAGGCCAACTCTTTTAAACAAAACAAATTGAATCTCGAGTTGATTTGTCAAGTTCATTAAAAATAGCTTAATTTAGACTCATAGATCGGTCCATTGCCATCCTTACATACTGTATGTAAGCTCATCATTATTTTTAATCGAAATCTAAAAAAATAGGCTTTTTTGGATAAATTTTTCTTAAACTACAAGAAAAGTTTATGCATTTTACACCTACATTGCATAGTAATTAGGGATGAGACTAAGTTAAACCTAGGTAGAAGATGGTTAGTATGAATATTTACTCAATGGTGGCTTCTAAGAAACTGATACCCAACAAATTTGGTTACTTCATAGTTGGTCGTACTAACGTGAAAAGTGTTTACTACGCGAAGAATCTCATCAGCTTAGAAAATAAGTATTACCAAAATATAAAAACATATCATATATGCTTTTATATAAATTACCCCCTAAATTATCGCAAAACAAAACATAAAATACATAGTCATGTAAAGTGCAGCTGTCCTTACTCCTTACCGTCGTGGCATTGGTATCTTTCCTCGTGGGTTGAAGATTAAGGTCTTGATTAGTTGAAAGGTTAGTAATGTATCAGGATGGAATGTAAGATATTTATGTCGTGTGATTGAGAAATTTATAATAGAATAAAACAGAATGAGATAGAAGCGGATGATTTTATGTTATGTTCTATTTCATTTTAAATATTGGAAATAAGAAAACTCTTATTTAGGGGTAACATAAACTAATAAATATATACTACTTAATATACTCTCAATAATTTTTCTTAATACCAATTATTTCTTCTAATTCTAAATTTTTTTTTTCCAAACTCATTTATTACAATCCACAAGCTTATCACCCTCAATAATATTTTTATATTACTAATAAAAAATTGTATATAATTAATAAAAAATTAATAAAATTTTTATTAATGAAAAATAGAAAATATATAAAAACTATTATTTAATTGTTTGTATATATTTTTATATAAATAAATAATTTTTAAATATAAATCACATATAATAGAATAAAATTTATTAAATAATTATTAATAATATTTTATATAATTAATAATAAATTGTATATAATTAATAATAAAATAATAAAACTTTCATTAAAATGTTTATTATTTTTAAATAGAAAATATATAAAAAATAAGTCACAACTGTGACTTTTTAATTGGACATAATTTCTGTTTTAAAATCATAGCATTAAATCTTTTGCAATAATCATTTTAATATTATAATAGTCATTTATTATACATTATATTCTATTCTATCCATCTTCTAAATAAGGGTTCACTATATTATATTATGAACTCTTCCATCCTTATCAAATAATTTTTCATTATATTATGTTCCATTTCGTTATTAATTGTTTCGTTTTGTTCTATTGTGTTCTATTCTATTCTATTAATTAATGCCAAACTAAACAAGCCGTTAAGCCGTAATACTCTAGAGACATACCTAGAAATGGTTAGTTCGAAGCAAGCAACCTCAGGATATAGGTTTTGGGAGTTGTAGACTGTAAGGCGAAGGTCGAGGCATTGACCTAGACGTCTTACACGAGGGTTATCCTATTAGCCTCCTAGGTGGTCGTAATGGCCTATATCTTAAAGATAAAGAAAATATGGATTAACAACAATAAGAAAAAAAAACTTGCCGTGAAATGGGTTAGAGAAAGACGCTCCAACTTCTCTCTAGATCCCCCCAAACTTAGCTTTTTTCTCCCCAAACCGGTCAGCTTACTGATGAACTAATTATTTTATTTTCCTCTAAGGAAGGCTGCATCCTCTTCTCCTTTCCTGCCTTTCCTTTTACGACTAAAGGTTATTGTTAATGGAAGCTATTTTTGTAGCTTCCACCCCACTTATTGACACTATTAGGCATTAGCACCTCAACTTCTAACAACATTTATGACCCCACTGCTCCTTTAATCTCGAATCTGACAAAATCACCATTTCGTTTGATGGAATTGGTATAGTATGCATTCAATTCTTTTTTTTTATTACATTAGGTATCCCAGTTTAGCCGGACTAATCCTAAGCCTCTAAGACCCCACCCCAAGAACCCAAGAGGATGTAAATCTGGAACTCCAAGACCCCTCAGGTTCCTACGTAGCCTGTACAC
>JANIIA010000115.1:78621-95350 GCA_027478495.1 Erythroxylum alaternifolium
TATAAATAAATAATTTTTAAATATAAATCACATATAATAAAATAAAATTTATTAAATATTTAATAATAATATTTTTATATAATTAATAATAAAATAATAAAACTTTTATTATTTTTAAATACAAAATATAAAAAAAGTTACAACCGTGACTTTTTAATTGAATATGATTTCTGTTTTAAAATCATAGTGTTAAACCTCTTGCAACAATCATTTTAATATCAGAGGTATAATAGTCATTTATTATACATTACATTTCATTCTATCCATCATCCAAACAATGTTTTACTATATTATATTATAAACTAAATTTGTTCCACTCTATTGTAATTTGATGTATTGGTTTATAAGAGAAATTGGCGGTAACGGAAAATATGTTACAAAATCAAAACTATATAGATTTATTTATAAGGGACATAATGAATTTTATTTAAGATATTACTATAATATATGACAAACTTATCTATATTTCAATAGAATTTATGATTATTATTATTATAAGTATGTACTAAATAAATTATATATGTGATAATAAATACTTATATAAATTATTAAATAAATTATCAATTTAAAATTAAGCAGACTAAATTCTACATATGACTCCAGAAATAAGAATCAGATCCTCAGTTTTAATTAACCAGTTCCTATTCTATTCTATTAAATATGTTTTATACATTTATATTAATATAAGGTTCACATAAATGTATCGACCAAATTAAATAGTACAGAATTGGAATACCTTAACGTGATCTAACCCTAAGAAAAGACAAAAGTATCTAAAAAGTTACTTATGCTACTCTCAATTCTCAAAATAAAAGAGAGACAAAGTGATTCTAACTACTAAAGAACGGCAGAATTTTGATTGTATAGTGTATTACATTTCAGACAATATCCAGGTTAGTTGGATTAGGTAAGGACCTAATAACACTAATTTGTGAAGGAAATCATGACATTTGGTGAGGTCGGATTGCAAATATAGTCTTAGTGGAGTAAGTTTATTTTTTCACATTAAAAATATAAATATAATATTTATTGAAAATAGGATAACAAATCCTAACGTATCTTATATTTTGACTTTTTTTAATGAAGTGTCTAAATTTTTAAAAATTTAAATTAAGTGGCTAATCATTTATATTATTAACAACTTAGCTCAAAACCTTAATTTTATCAATAATTTTGTTAACTAAACTAATAAAATATTAACTAAGTTGTTAAAGTTATAAAAAATTGATAATTTAATTTAAAATATTAAAAATTTAAACACTAAATTAAAAAAATGTTAAAGGATTAAACACTTTAAATTTTATTATTAAAAAAGTATATGAACCAAATTGACTTGGTCACCACTAGTTAAACAAAACTGGTCATGTTAATGATAGGAGTTAATGTCTCCTAAAGAGACAGCAAACGGACGGTCTTGATTGGTGTTATATTTTATTTTAATTAGGGCGTGAAAAAAGGAAAAAAATAATTAAAAAAAGACGGCTAATCTTAATCTATGATGTAAAAGACAGAAGTAGAAGATGTCAAAAGGTGATCGACGCATAAAAGACAAATGTACAGTCGGGAGCTGTATGAATTAACAAGCGTAGGGTCCTTAAAAACGACACCTAAATCTTAATCAATTGTGTCTTGTTTTTAACTTTTTAACAAACGACACGTATGGAGAAAGTGTGAGGACGGCCCGAGAATGCTTTTATACAAGTTTAATAACACCGTAATTATTGCTCAATCAGTGATTAATCTTTTTAACAATTTAAAAGATAATAAATTAGAAATAAAAATACACTAGATTTACGAAAATTAACTAAATGAAGCTGATTATTTAAATATAAAATTAATTTAATTTGTCTTAAAATAAATGGTTCACAAACAGAAATTGGAACATAACACGAGAATTAAAATAATTGTAATTATGCATAAGGACAAAAATGGAGAGTCACTGTTAAGAGTTCATGACATGTCTGTAAATCTTTCGTAATCTCTGCATACAACAAGATTGACAAGACAGTGGAGGAAATTTGCATTGAGCAAGTAAGTAAAGAGATTCAACCATCAGACGTGTTTGTATTGAGCAAGTTATTGTTTCTATGTTGTTTCGTGCCAAAGTTTTGGATCATCGACGTGTTTGGTAGAGTAGTCTTTGAGGCTACTGACTCTGGGGATGGCAACCCGGCCCAATAATTTTTATCTGGCCCGAGTTTAGCCTTAGACATCCGAGTTTGAACCTAATCGGGTTCAACAGCCCAAAGTCTGACTCAACTTATCCGTTGGCAGTCCGTCGGAGCAGTGAGACAGAGAGGCTTAACAAGAGGAAGGAAGAGAAATGGCTTTTACTCTCTCAACCCTCAATCAGCTGCGTACGCCACCGTCTTCAACACCCACTTTACCCAACAAAACTAGGGCATCATCCCCATGTCTCACCAATTCTTTCTCTCATTTCCTTCCAATCCGTAAACTGAAAACAAGCGCCCCAAACCCACGTTTTATAAATGCGGTTGAAGAGAGCCAGGAGGAGAGAGCGGAATCCGAGGAGACCCCACAGCCAGCCGGTAGTAAGGAGTCAGGGTTGGCGGCGGAGGAGATAAAAAAGGCGATGATAGAAAGAAAGGAGCCTGATTTCTGGAGCGGAGTGGCAGATGAGGTCCGAGAGATCGAGTGGCCGGTCTTTGGTAAGGTGTTGGGAACTACTGGCGTTGTGCTTGGAGTCATTGCTGGCTCCAGTGTCGTTTTGTTGACTGTTAATGCCGTTTTGGCCGAGCTGTCTGATCGAGTTTTTGCCGGCAAAGGTGTTCAAGACTTTTTTAGTTAGACATGTATTTAGATATTGTTGTTTTACGTTTAGTGTAAATAATGTTGATTATATATTCACATTTCGCGAAGGAAATGGGTTTTCAAGTGTATGAATAATAATATGAATATGGCTTCTCTTACCAAAGAAACTCTTTTTGTACAAACCCTCAAACTCACCAAAATGTCTCCATTAAGAAGATATGCATACACAACAATACATATAAAATTATATGATTACCATAAATGGCAACACCGGTCCGAATATTTCGTCCGAATCGTAACCGAAATACTTCAACCGCAAACTAGGGTCACAACACAATTCCCTTTCTCCAACTAGTAACATCTACTGGTCTACAACTGAACATGACCAAATATGTTCCACATCCAATAACTGGGTCACCGTAAAACAGAAAATTTTAAGAAAATTCCGTTGATGGGTAAAGGGAAAATAAAAGGACGATGGTTCTATCATTTGCTTTAACTCGCAGGACCTACGAGGACTCCTTGAGAAGAACCTTCCTTCTTGCTGCTATCATCCTTCACCTCATTATCAGGCTTCCTTATCCTGATATTGTATTTGGTTTCAAGATCAGTAATTTCCTTTTTCTTCCTTTCCAATGCCTCGTTAAGCCTTGAAATGACCTCCTCTATTCCTTCTTTATTGCGCTGGACGGCAGGCAGGACCTCTTTGATGGTCCTTTCCACTAGTACACCTCCAATCATCCTGTAGCACCGCCTGGTTGGGTCGAGAGGTTGGATAGCATTGATGACCAAGGAGTGCTCACTTGCTTCCATCTCAAGTTCTGTGATTTTGGAGTAAATTTGATTTAGTTCGGATCTCAAGGAAGCATACATATTTGCAACTGCCTGCTCATTTACTGGTTCTCTTCGATCACCTTCAGCTTTGCTGGCCATGATTCTCTGTAAATGAAAGGAAAGCAACGGCAATAAAGGAACGGACTAAACCATATATGCATTGCTATAGTTCAATGGACACTGTTATTTAACAAGTTACTCCACAAATCTCTAACTTGTATGTCTTGGTCCGTTTCAGGCTTCGTTGGAAGAAGTTAAGGTCTAAATGGCATCTTCGTCAATAACAATGTGAGTTCAACAAAATCTTCCAAGTTAAGATTACGAAACAAAACTGAATACAAACTAGTTGTAGATATACACTTAACCAGCAGTCCCAACTTACCAGCCAACTATTCACGCAATGCATAGCAATTGTATTCATACACATTTAGAATACCAAAATTCAAGACATAATTTCTTATCAACATAATGTCAACCATGACCATGTAGTAACCTCCGAAGGCATCATCAAACTTACTGGGGAAACAAGTTTGGTCTTGAAGTAACAAAGAGGTTTATCCATGATGTACAAAACGGGCACCGTCTTCCATAAACAGAATCAAACATAAAGATAAAATAACAATGATTCCATCTCATCAACAAGATCATACTATCAAGTTATATTTTACCTACGGCAAGCAAAATAACATTGTTGGATCAAACAGTTCTCCATCAACAACTCCATTTTGTGACTATCCAGATATGGTCCAAAAGTTTGAGACAACCAACAATTTATAAATTTCATTTTGTTGATTCACCACGTGGTTTGCAACCTTCAGAAAACTCGCTCTCCATGGTTGGCTATCCCCAGAAAAACCAGCACGTGGAAATGCCAAGTAAAGAGCTCAGTAGCTGGATCACTACACATCACTAAACACTTTGCTCTTCTCTATGTACATCTTACCTGTTAGCTCAGTAGCCAGAGATGTCTTTCCCTCTATAGCAGGAAGACAATCTAGGAGATACCTATGATCTAAAAAGTCCCTCCATGAAAAAGTTCCCTCTTTCCTTTATAATAACAAGTCTCACAAAACGGAAAAAAGTACACGAGCTCAATCAATCGTCACACCAAGCCCTGAAACATGTCAAAGAAAAGGAAACCAGCTACACAGAATCTAGTATTCATTCGTCTAGTAAAATGAACATTCTCGCCAAAATAAATGTCATTACTTGAATCCAAAAGTCCACACTTTCTGCTGCCCACTGTATTATCCCATTCCAACTTCAACACCTCAAATGTATGAATCACGTCTTCATAAAACAATTTCAATCCATTCAAATAAACTTTCCTCAATCATAAGCTCAAAGTTATACGAGGTCGGGCCGGTATTTTTGAAATTTCTGTTCCCAAAATCTAAACCCTAATGGAGCAATTCAAACTCGGTTCAACTTACAAGAAACCCACATATCCAGGACTATTTTTGAGAAGATCTTAACATGGATTTATCGAGAACACGGAAATTATGAAACAAACTTAATCAACAAAATTGGGACTAAAATCAGACGAAAAGGGAAAAACAAAAATAAAAAGAGCAGAAGTAGGGGAAGAAGAAAAAGAAACTGGCAAGTTAACAAGGTAAAAGGCATACCTGATAGAGGGTTGGACTTAGAAGGCAGCAGAAGAAGAAGAAGAAGAAGAAGAAGCAATCCCACAGAGTTAGGGCGATGGTCTCAGCCTTGAGCCTCCTCAAGCAAAACAATCAAAGGCGATCACTTCACGCTTTAAGGCTAAGTCCTAAGTGTGCTCCTCTCTTGTATTATTCTAACTTGTTAAATAATATTTTAAATTGCGATACAATAATTCTCGTCGAAATTTGATTTTTTGTTATTAACTCTGCTAAGTTTTAATAAATAAAATAAATTAAAATTACAAAAATACTCATAATATAAAGTCAATTTTTTTATTTCAAAATATAATAATTAATTTAAAATTTAGATATTTAAGTTACAAATAAATAAGTAATCAGTTATTTTTTATTTTAAAATATAATAATTAATTTATTTAAAAACTTTATATTTATATTGATACAGATTAATAAAATTAATTTTCGAATTATATTTATCATAAATTAAAATTTTCATATTATAAATTCGTATAATTTATACTCTTAACTCTATAAATACAATTTATTCTTTAATTAATCTTTTATAGATTAATTTTCATTTTCAAAAATTTTTGTATAAAATAATAATATAATATTAAAAAAAGAATGCATACAGTATGATCTCTCTCAAATCTCCCAAAAGTAGAGAGTTTTGTGCATTAGATACGTTGACCTAATATTTATAAATACTTCTAACATTTTAAGCAAATAATATAAATATTAAAAAAAAGAAGGTGAATTTAGCTAATAAACCTTTTTTCATAGAGAGCTTTTTAAAGCAGTCTTTGTGCATTTCCATATGATTTTATTCCAAGAAACACCAAAATAAGAGGAATATCAAAAAGCAAGAACATATAAATTACATCATTTTGCAAAGTAAGTTCCTTCACTAGCCCATTGGCTCTACTAAATTAGAGACAAAGAGGGCTCAAGCCTCAAATGTCATGCTTTCTGCTTCCTTTCTCACTGATTCAAATAGCACAGACGACAAATACCTCTCCCCAAAGCTGGGAAATATCACCTGCAAAAGATAAATTAGTGTTCAGCTTCAACAGATGCTCAGACACAATAATATGAACATAAGCAGTACTTAGAAATCATTCCTAAGCTACAAGTCAATATATATTATTGGATGTTCCTGACTTTAACATGGAACCAAACACAAAAAAGCTTATAAATTAAGAAAGTGAGTAAGATTGAGAAATGAAGAGAGCATTGCCAACTTACAACGATAAGCTTTCCGGCATTCTCTGGCCTCTTTGCGATGTTGATGGCAGCTGCGGCAGCAGCACCGGAAGATATTCCCACCTGTAACGGAATTCCAAACACAGAAGAGGCCAGACGGGAAGGATATCATAAGAGCAAGGTGAAGAAGCTATACATGAGAACCTTTGGGAATTCATGAGATGGTGCGATAGCTTAATTTCAAAGTTGAACAATGTAAGCAGTACAGGTTGAGAACTTACAAGCAAACCTTCTTTAAGTGCTAGAAGCTTTGCAGTTTCAATTGCTTCCTCACTTGATATCTGCAAATTGCATAAACACGGGCAGCATATGTACCGATTCAAAACAATAGTACAGTGCATGATGAAGTTCCAAATACATTACAGTTCACATTAGCTGAAACTCAAAATAAGAACATAGCTGGTGACAGCATTTTTACACATCAAACTTTTACTAATTTCTCATTACATTAACTGCTCAATCAATAAATTTATTTCATAAATTTCTCCAGGAAAGTCAACGTAAGAATGAATGATGAATCTGATAATCAACCTGAGAATGGTTATGCAATATATTTATATAACTATGAAATAACAATAAAGACACAACTTTGATTAGATCAGTTCTACTGGGAATTTACAGGCCTATGATGTATGTTTTGCCTTTATCCTAATGCTTGCTTAATCATATACTTCGACTAAATCTTATAGAATCAAAGATGCTGCATGTCTTACTTGAACAACTTCATCAACCAGCCCAACTTCAAGAACTCCTGGGACAAAACCAGCACCTATTCCTTGTATCTTATGTGGACCTTGACACAGAAACATGCAAAATAAAGAAATAATTTTAACTAGATGCTAAACCAAAGGGCGGAAAAAGGGCACCTTTTGTCTAATGACAACAGAAACTAAAGTAGTTTTTACGCATTCAAAACAAAGAAAGTAAGCCGATAGTGGTGTGAGATATGATCATCTCTGAACAACTATAGGATGTCTATGAGCTTAAAGAGTTACAGAAACAATATAACCTGTAGACAGCAATTGCTAACTCTGATAATAGTGCTCCTCGATTAGCTTACAGAAGGATTATAAAGCAAATGTTATGCATAATAAGCTGCAATTTTTTGTACAATTTGTTTCACTGAAGAGAATTGCTTCCTTCTCTACAATATAAAATGCCACAAACCATACAGTAGTATATTCATGCAATTTTTATAGCTATTGACTACCTGTGATAGTAAAAGCAACGGCAGATATCAATAAACTATGAACCGTTAAGCAATTATTGCATTAAAAAACAACTTACCAGGTTTTCCTCCAGACAACACAGGACTTTCAACAGGTTCCAGACCATAAAGCTACAAAAAGGCAAAAGAGACTGAGAAGCTCGCATTTGGAAAGATCAATTTGACTGCTAACTGAGTGCGCATATGACAAAAGATCACAGTAAATCAACAATCATAATAAAAGGTCAAGCGTACCCTTATGTTGGGATTCTGCTCTTTTAGGTACTTTCCAGCACCTGTTATGGTTCCACCGGTACCTATTCCAGACACGAAAGCATCAATCTTTCCTCCCGTACCTTTCCATATTTCTGGTCCAGTAGTCTCATAATGTATCTACATCAACAATTTACACAAATGATCAGAATTTCTATGATTGACTGCATTCTTCAAATCGCAGATTGAGAGAATACTTTTGGGTTGGCAGGATTTTCAAACTGCTGAAGTATGTAAGAATTGGGTGTCTTGGCTAAAATCTCTTCGGCTTTCTGAACAGCCCCTTTCATGCCCTTAGCTGGATCAGTGAGAACCAGTTCCGCTCCAAAGGCACGGAGAATGATTCTCCTCTCAAGAGTCATTGAAGCAGGCATGGTAATGATAAGCCTGTAACCCTTAGCAGCTGCCATAAATGCCAATCCTATGCCAGTATTTCCACTTGTGGGCTCAATGAGGACACTCTACATCAAAATTTGTAAAGAACAGTAAGAATTGATTGGAGACTAAATTGCATGAAACTTCTCAAAATGAAAGGTAATAATGAAATAAAACAAGTATTCCCTTCTTTCGACAGCAATATCAAAATCGATCAACCACACCACGAAAGAAACTAATGGTGTTCTCTAATATTATCTGCACCAACACATGGATTCTTAAAAGAAAAAATTTGCCTCAAGTAATACTAAAAATCGCACACCACTTTTACCGAATAGTTGATATGATAATTACCTGTCCGGGAGTGATAAGACCCTTGGCCTCTGCATCAGCAATCATACTGTAACCAATCCTGAAATGTGAACAACATAAAAATCAGCGTCTGGAGAACGTTCGTCTTAAGAGGAACAAAAGGAAGACAAAAGTCCAGAATTTCAAGGAAACCATAATAAAACAGCGTACAAATAATCTTAGTATCACGAAGTTTTGAAGAATTGAGCTAAAAGGCTAATGGTCTTGCCCTACTCCATGATTCAGCCACGGATACATGAACAAAGAAAAGCTAATTATTGAAAAGAAAACCAGAGATAAAGACAGATACCTGTCTTTGACACTAGAGCATGGTTCCATTAATTCTAGTTTAGCAGCAATACGGGCAACACAGCCATCCACAACATTGTTGAGGTACACCAATGGGGTGTTTCCAATCAGCTGTATCAGAGTAGAACAAACGTTAACCTTCCAAGCTCAAACAATTAAACCCATAAAAGACAACGATTTACACCATCAATTAGAGGACTACCCACCTCAGTGACATTCTTGGCAATCAGGTCTTTCTCAACTGCCATGGCTTTTATGACTGCAACTTCAGAAAACCAAAATCAATAAACTATTACATATCAGACCTGAATACTAAACTATCTTTTTTTTAAATATAGTTTTTTATGTTTTCTGGGTTCAAGGCAGAAAGGGAAAAATTGAAAATCCGACTTCATAAACTTTACAAAATGTGGACGCACTTAGTTAAGAGACCTCAGAATCGAATAAAAATCTATACTTTATGCATACCCAGTCACGAAAACTCGTAATAATACAGAAAGCACACTGCTTGGTCCTAAAGAAATTATATTCAATCATACCATACATACGCTAACACAATTATAGATATAGGAAACAGGGAAAAAAAATCATAGGAGCAGTACAATGGGATCAAGAAAAGCGAGTGAACACCTTGACAGTGATAACAATGAAATGAGGTATTCCGGGGAGACTGAGTACAGTATCAACAAAAGAAGAAGGTATTTATGTACTTCATAGAAATTGCGTACACGTATCTTGAAATGTACTTAGAACCATAAATTCCAGATCCTATCGATTGCATGGGGAGGAGAGATATTAATTGTGACTTTTATAAGGAAGAAGATTAAGGTGGATAGTGACCCTGTTCTGCATGTGGCCTGATTCTTTATACAAATCCATGTCAGATATGGAAGTCAAAGACTCTTTTAACATATCTGAGACTAATTTAGAAAATGCCAAAAAGTTGAGGTGAATCAGGTGATATTAGTTTGTTGCTTCTGTAGATATCTGTATGCATTCCATACCTTTCAATGTTAATAAATAACATATCTCAAAAAAAAAAAAAAAAAAATATTCATTTTAATTATAAAAATTAATTAATCAATCTTTTTTATAAAAAAAAGTTAAAAACTAAACTAAAAAATTAAACTATTCAAGATATTTACGATTAAATTTTTAATTATTGCTAAAACTCAAGTTCTAGATCAAAAAATATTAAATTTAAATGGTTTATTTAATTATTTACAAATGGTTTATTTAATTATTCTTAAAATAAACACACAATACAATGACCTTAAAACCCCCAGCAAAAGCGAAGTAGTAAAACCTTATCTTATCATATACCACATGTTTTCGAAGGAACAACAGTCAAAGCTTTCTTCGTTGCCCACCTCACAAAAACTATGGCTGCACTTCCTCTCACCCCTTCATTCCCTCTCACCAAGCAAAAACTACCCACCAATCTCCCTTTCTTTAATCTCAACTACAGGGCTTCCAGATCCTTGAAGACTATTGTTAAGTCTTATAAAGTGGTAATTGAGCACCAGGGTCAATCTACAGTGCTGGAAGTTGAACCTGATGAGACTATACTTGCTAAGGCATTGGACTCCGGGCTCTCAGTCCCTCACGACTGCAAGCTTGGAGTGTGCATGACTTGCCCAGCAAAGCTAGTAAGCGGCTCAGTGGATCAGAGTGAAGGTATGCTCAGTGATGATGTTGTAGAGAGAGGATATGCCCTGCTCTGTGCGTCCTATCCAAGGTCAGATTGCCGTATTAGGACCATTCCCGAAGAAGAACTGCTATCCCTGCAGCTAGCTACAGCTAATGACTGAATTCCTTCTTGATTCTTCACTTTTGAGAGTTTGATGTTGCACATTCAACTGATGTAATGTTATCCAACACTTTTTTGTTAACGAATATTGGATAGGCTTGCTTCTTTCCTCTTTCATGCTCCAAAGAATTCTTAAAAGCAGGAATAATTTTCTCATGGTAATGCTAAGCTGATCATACCAGTATCATGAAAAGATCAATCATCATAGTACTCGACAGTAACCTGTCCTTTCAAACAACACATCTTTGTAGCCATAGACTCGTTGCAACAAGAACTTGTATCCCATTTGACAACTACCAAGTTTCATCATCCCATATCTGGTTAAATTCTTCGAGACGACTTTATTCTAGTTGCCCGCACCAGTTTTAACCATCAGGGCAACCTAGCTAGTTTAACCAGGAAATATGAAAAGCATAAGCTGGTGTTTAACCGCAAGAATGTAGATGTTTCCACTGTTGAGCCTGTGCAACTAGAGATTAAAAGGTGAAAACGTTTTGGCTAAGCTCAATAAATCTCAGGGGCTCACAACTTCATGTTGGTCGATGCAAATCTCAGTAAGCATGCAGGCCAGCGGCCATCACAGAATGACTTCCACATTACTCTTCGTGCTGCTTGCATAAAGTGGAAGACAAGATCCCTTGTATTGCTTAGGAAAGAACAGAACTAGAGTTTGCAAGCATATACTAAAAAAACTTCCAAGATTTTATCGGTAGAATTAGCCGAGCCGTAAAGGAGCTTTAAAGATGATAATAAGATGGCTTCTAAGTAGTAAGTAATAAACCAGCCTTCCTTGGTGTCTTTTGCTTAAGCTTTACCTTCACGTTAATACCACTGTCAATAATGGATTGAAGCACAATCTTAAGCTTCCCCTCCAATATCTCCCCCTTCCTTGGTGTGTAGACTGCATCATGGATATCGTCAGCTAGTGCTCTTTGCGCTAAAACCTTACCAACGGCAGCACAAGCAACTGCATTCTTCGTGGAGGACAAGTCAAATTTCATGTCTTTTGATATGGAATGAGCGACAGCCACCACCTTGCTAGTAACCCGGTGAATAATACAAGCACGGACAGAGGCTTTTGATATGTAAATGTCAAGGCAAAATGGTTCATGGTAAGGACCAGTTAGCTGATTAAAAGATGCTCTAGGTCTCTTTTTCTTCACCGTATCATAATCTCTCAAACTACTAACTAAAGTGTAGACCTTTTCATCCTTCAAGATTTGTGGAAGTTTGTGAACTTCAGAACACTTCAAATCACCACCAGGGTTTTCTTTCTTTTTGTTATCCTTCTTTGGAAATGATCGCATCTCCTGATTCCCATTCTGATTGTCTGTACTGGTTGAAGATTTTCTTCTATGGAAGTCAAAACTATACTCCTCGAACTCTTTGGAACTTCTATCAAGTTTATAGAAGAGATTCCCTCGAATTCTCATATTATCAATCTCTTCAAAATCAGGATCAAAGTCCCTGAGTGAGGCAACGTCATCAAATTGATCATCAACTGATTCACTTACACCTTTTGTTTCCCTTCCCTCATCTAACGCCCGCCATGCTTGAGCTAAACCCGACGAAACCTGCCAAGTATCATTATCCACAAGCTCGATATCATAAGATTCACAAGGTTCATCGTCCTTAAAGAAACTAGATAGAGGAAACTTAGTAGAATAGTAGGCTAAAGTGTTGTGGGCATAAGCCTTAACAGCTGATGTTTCCATGGTTATGGGGTTGACCTTATCAACGATCACCGAGTCTTTGGACATGAAGTGACATACCCCTGAGAGAAAACGACAGCTAGCTAGTGAGCTAACACTATTGAGTCTCCTCAGGAACAGAAATGCCATTTGTTTAGCAGAAGTAGAAAGAGGAGTAAATCGGCTTCTCAAACGCGCAAATAATCAAACATATAACCGGCATCTACAAAACAGAAAATATGAAGGCTATAAGCCTATATTTGAAGTGTGCGCGAGGATTTAAAAGCAACCAGGAAAGAGCCATCTGTGGCTTTTGACAGTAGAGACAGAGCAATGAAAATACGAAGACTACTGTTGTCGGAGAATTGGTAGATCAAGCTTTAATAGAGGAAGGACGAAGAGGAAGAGAGGCAGAGGTGGCAAAAAGATGTGGGCTTATTAGCCTGTGTAGAAGGAGTAGGCCCAATTTCTCTATCTAATGTTTAAAATATTTTTTTAAAAATATTATCTTAATTTTATTAAATTATATAGTTTTTGACATTTAATAACAAATACAAATAAAACGAAAATTTTAAATTTATGGTATATTCCTAACTCAATGCTAATTTTATGTTTCATATTCTCATCCTTCCCAACTCATATATACTAAAAAATAAAAATTACAAAACTTCCTTAAATTTTAAATAAATTTTAAAATTTTTATTTTAAAAAACTTTATAATTTTAAATTTTATTAAAAATTTTAAATTTTCATTAAAAATACATAACATAAAGATTAAATATGAATGAATCCAATATTGTTAACATATTATATAATTTAAATAATTTTAAAATTTTATTGAAATTTTCATAAAACTTTATTAAATTTTTATTAAATAATAACTTATTATAATTAATCTCTTTAAGTGTTAGGTTGTCATTTTCTGCTCATTTTGTATATAAAATTATTTAATGTGTTGAAATTATTATTAAAAATTAATGGATTTGCTTTTTAATTGTTCTCAGATGATTTTCAACACTTAAGAGATAAAATTGAATCAAAAAGATGCAAGGGAAACAAAGATAATTCAAAAATTCCATACTGGTAGGAAATTCACTGACAAAGTGTGGGCACGTGCAAGGACAGAAACGATATGCAGAATATGCTTTTAAATGCATATTCGATCCACTTCAGATTTTTATGATTTTGAGAATCAGATTGCATTCTTATTGATGGGGATCGACCACTTGAACCTGAGGGATAGATTATCTGCTAAAGATCACAAAAAAAGAAACAGAGCAGGGATCGGAAATAAGAAAAGAGGAGAATTTTTACTGTTCACGCAGCTTTTTGGTGTTAGGAATAGTTTACATTTTTCTACAAATTTTCTTCTTGTTTTTCGACAGCCATAGTTAGGTTTTTATTTTCTTTAGTATTTCTCTAGGGATTTTGGGATTTTCTAGAAAAAACCAGGGATGGAGACCTTTCAATTGTCTATTTCTTTGTTGATTTTTACTTTTGTTATGAGTAACTAAATCCTTTTTCTTGGTTGAGGAAAACCATGTTATCATCTATTATATGTGAGATGTTCCAATAAAGTTTGTTTTGTTGATGAACATTGAGTGTCTTTCGAGTTACCTTTATAATTAGATTGGTTGATTTTTAGGTGCGCAATTAGGAATTGATTCATTTAATAGCCAGATTAATAAAATATGACGTTCAGTTTTATTAATCACAAGTAGCAATTAGGATTACCTTCTTTACGTTAAAGTGGGAAATTCTACAAAAAAACTCATCTTGATTAAATGCATGTCGTACATGTGTTACCTTGTTCATTGGTTTCTTAGTTCTTAAAGCTATTACTAAATTGAACTTACGATCGTATCTAGGTTATCGATTGATAAAAATGCTTAAAATACATGTTTCTACTCATTTACAATTAAGAGAAAACATCACCCAATGAATGTTTATTAATGAACTGAATTTTATATCAAGGATCCATATTAGTGTGATAACATCAGTGACCCGAAACCAAGATTTGTCTATTAAATTTTCGGATCCAATTACTTTAGTTAACTTTCGATTTTGTCATTCTTTTCTAAATTGTCATGAATTAAAGCCAAACCCCCTAGTTTACTTTGTTTTAGTTTTGAACTCATAAACTTTTTACTGTTAAAATTCCTCGTGGGAACGATACCCACTTTTCACTACTATATTAATTTGTATTGACGGAAGTTGATTTCTTTTTGAATTTGGTTGCAGGCGACAGCAATATCAAATTTTGGCGCCGTTGCTGGGGAATTTCTCAACGGTATATGTATGTTACACAAGTATACAAAACAACCAAATTGTTATTTGATTCAGAGATTGATAAGACAACCAAAAGGTTACGGAAACAAACAAAACAGCAGCAATAAATGCAAAAAATGGAACGAATGGCAGCAAACCGAACCCTTCGCGAACTAGTCGTGCCCACAGACACTCAACAGCCCCACTGCATTAACTTTCCAAATTTATGTGATAACAATATTTTTGAATTAAAATTTGGCTGATTCATTTATTACCTATTTTCAGGGGTTTACTAGGAGAAGATCCGTACAAACACTTGAAGGAATTTGACGTGGTTTACATGGGAGTGAAGCTGACGAATGTGACGGAAGAGCAGATTAAGCTAAGAGCCTTCCCATTTTCTCTCAAGAATAATGCTTAAGATTGGTTGTACTATTCAGTCGGAGAAAACGTGCAAACATGGGTTGAAATGAAGAGGCTCTTCTTTGAGAAATATTTTCCAGCATCAAGAGCAGCTAACATTTGGAAAGAAATATGTAGAATTCGATAACATACGAGAGAAACACTCTATGAATATTGGGAAAGATTCAAGAAACTTTGCGCTAGTTGTCCACACCACCAAATAACTAACCAGCTATTGATTCAATACTTCTACGAAGGTCTTTCGCTCATGGATAGGAGTATGATTGACGCTGCAAGCGGTGATGTCTTAGTTGATAAAACACCAACAGCTGCAAGGGATTTGATGGTGAACATGGCTTCCAATACCCAACAATTCGAAATAAGTACTGGGCGTGGAATAAAAACTGTGAATGCGACCACATTGGAGAAAAGATTGGATGAACTTACTTCTTTGATGCGACAAATTGCGGTTACGAAGAAAGAAGAAGCAAAGGTATGTGGAATATGTTCAATGTTAGGACATTCCATTGATGCATGTCCGGTTTTGCAGGATGAAAACACAAAACATGTGAATGTTATAGGAGGTTTTACTGGACCGAATCAAAAGAAGTACGACTCATCTTTCAACTTCTACAATCCGGAGTGGCTCGAATTTTCAGCAGTATAGACAACTGTATATGCCTCGACAACATCAAAATACAACACCCAATTCCAAAGGTAAGCCCTCTTTGGAAGATATAGTTCAATCTTTGGCCACTAACACTTTGACGTTTCAGCGAAATACTGAAACAAGTATCCGAAATATAGAAAATCAAATGATCCAAATGGTAGCTGCCATAAATAGATTAGAAGCACAAAATTGTGGAAAATTTTCAGCATAACTGGAGATCAATCCCAAACAAAGTGCGAAGGCTGTTACATTGCGGAATGGTAAGGAATTGCAGGAACCACTTCTAAAAATTTCCAAAAAAGCGGTAGAATAAGAAGCAGCGCAAAAGGCACTTGCCCAACTAGAAAAAACGCAATCAACTCTGCAAAATATGGTGGTTCTGCCCCCTTTTTCGAGCTGATTTGCCAAAGCAAAGAAGGAAGAGTAAGAGAAGGAAATATGGGGGACTTTTCAAAAAGTTCAGGTAAATATTCCTCTACTTGATACAATTAAACAGATTCCATGATATGCGAAATTCCTTAAAGAATTTTGCACTTCAAAGAGAAAATTAAAATTTGATGAGAAGGTGTAGTTGGGGGGAATGTTTAACCTATTTTGCAAAAGAAAAAGCTTTCACCCAAATGTCAAGACCCAGGTATGTTCACTATCTCCTGTCAATTTGGTGATTTGCGAATTGAAATAGCTATGTTAGATTTAGGTGCATCCATAAATTTCACGTTATATGATGTTTATAAATCTTTAAATGTAGGATTTCTTAAAGAAACTAATATAGTGATTCAATTAGTGGATCGCTCAAATGCTTATCTGAAGGGTGTGTTAGAAGAAATTTTGGTTCAATGGGAGATATGCTTTTTTCAACTAATTTCTATATTTTGCAAA
>JANIIA010000115.1:95450-107264 GCA_027478495.1 Erythroxylum alaternifolium
TTTATATTTTTGGGGAAAGACTAGGGATGGAGACTTTTCATTTGGCTATTTCTTTGTTGATTTTCATTTTCGTTATGGGTGGCTAAATCCTTTTTCTTGGTTGAGGAAAATCGGGTTATCATCTATTATGTGTGAGATGTTCCAATAAAGTTTGTTTTGTTGATGAACATTAAGTGTCTTCCGAGTTACCTTTATAATTGGATTGGTTGATTTCTAGGTGCGCAACTAGGAATTAATTCGTTTAACAGCTAGATTAATAAAATATAACGTTTAGTTTTGTCAATCACAAGTGACAATTAGAATTATCTTCTTTATGTTAGAGTGGGAAATCCTACGAAGAAACTCATTTTGATTAAATGCATATCGTACATGTGTTATCTTGTTCATTGGTTTCTTAATTCTTAAAGTTATTATTCAATTGAACTTACGATCGTATATAGGTTATTGATTGATAAGAATGCTTAGAATACATGTTTTTACTCATTTACACTTAAGAGAAAACATCACCTAATGAATGTTTATTTAAAAATTGAATTTTATATCAAGGATCTATATTAATGTGATAACATCGGTGACCCGAAATTAAGATTTTTCTATTAAATTTTCAAATTCAATTACTTTAGTTGATTTTTTATTTTGTCATTCTTTTCTAAATTGTCGTGAATTAAAGCCAAACCCCCTAGTTTACTTTGTTTTAGTTTTAAACTCTAAATTCTTTAGAGTTAAAATTCCTCATGAGATCAATATCCACTTTCTACTACTACTACATTAATTTGTATTGACAAGTTTGATTCTTTTTTAATTTGACTACAGATAACAACGGTACCATTAAGTCTAATTCTAATTAATTTAATTATAATTAAAACAATAATTTATTATAATTATTTTAAATTATTAATTCAAATCATATTTAATTAAGTTCAAATCAAATTGAAAAAATTAAATTAATCCATCGTATCAACAACATTTAACTAATTCATATATACTATTCATTTTACATATTTTCATAAAAAATTAAAAAATTTAAAATTACTTTATCCACACCAAATCTAGTATCTTCTACCCTATACCAAATGTACAAAAAGTCAAGCCAGTTGTGGACAAAAAGGGCGAAAGTTCGTCCTCCATTTGCAAATGGGTCAGTGGACCCTCGAACCCAACCAATTAGACCACAGTTACGTCTCTGTTCTAAATGGAAACAAACACAGTTACGTCTCTATTCTAAATGGAATCAAAGTGTCTGACTACTGGACACAGGTCCACATCGACACACCAATCATCAAAGCAAAAGACCTTAGGAACAAGAAGGTGGGTGGTGCTCAAATGGAATCAAATACCCACCTTCCTGTTTTGACTTGATGGTCTACAGTATCAATTTCATAAAACACAGAGCAGTGGTTTGATTCAGACGGCCATCACAAACACTGAACAAGTAATAATTCAAAGCAGACCAATAAGTAAACTTTTCTACAAGTAATCCTAGAAACAGACAGTGATGCTTTAGTCCATTGACATTGTTATGCTTCCATCATAATTACTTTTCACAATCACCTAGAGCTAGAGTTTGATCAACATTAGAAATACAACTTCTTACCATGGCAAAGCAAGAACAGTTATAATTAACACACATTGCTAAGATTAACAGAGTTAGTGATTACAAACAAACCAGTTGAAAGGGAAATGAGTTTCGGGTCATCATATCACATCAGTAGTTAACCATCTTCAAGAGGTAGTCAACATCTATCGGTAGTAAGCCTGCTGATAAGCTGGTGCAAAACCATTGCCATAGGCGCCATATGCAGGATAACTCAAAGGTGCTGCAGGATATGTTCCAGCAATGGCGGGGGGAGCAACCTCTGGTGAGTAGGCATATGGAGATGTTGGGCTCCTGCTTCCGTAAACTGCTGGTGGGGAAGGATATGCCGGTACTCCGGTGGGATATTTGGTGTGTGAGGGGGACCTGACAAACACTGGAGGCGAAGGGAAAGATGATACATATGCGTTTGTCAAGCGACCAGCTTTAGCAGGAGGCATTGGACCACCATTGCTGGCACGTGTTCTCTTGTTTGCAGGGATCGCAGCTGGCTTTTTCTTCTCTATCTTGGCTTTCTCCAGCTGTTCAAGTCGTTTCTTTAGGTTTTCTGGGGGGAACTCAGCCTCCAATTTATACTCTTCAATGCATTTGATTACAGCCCGTAGTGCAGACTGCTCCTTCCGAACAGCTAGATGCTACATAACGAATGACAAACAATGTGTAATTAGTCGAGAAGCAGAACTAATCCCCCAACAAATTAATGATACATATGGAACTAAACTACCACTAAAGATCTTGCATCATGAAAGCGTTGATAACGCTACAAAAAGGCAATAGATTTGTCAGCACAAGGTTCACTGACAAATCTAAATACAATTGTCCCTTTGAGATGGCTAATGTCAAATATTGGAAATAGGTTTTTTCTAAAAGCATGCTTCGAATATTACCGGGTAAGCATTTTCCATTAATAAGCACTTCCAAACAAATACTTGAACTGTCTCGCTAAAATGTTAGAAATTAACTCTTCTGCATCTTAAGGTACTGTCATTTGAGAAATCTTTGCGAGTGCTAAGATGGCAGATTAAAAAACCAAATTATAGCACTCAATATTTTACAAGGTTGACTTCAATATATAAAATACTGACTGCAAAATGGAGTCTTTTGTATATTACTATTCGTATTGCAAAATATAAATGGACTTCACCCTGGAGGAATCTAACATCAAACATCTCATCAAGACATAAGGACTCCGCTCGTAGCCCGAATATCAACTATGTTTTAAAACTTCAACATTAAGAAGACAGAAGAATTAATCAATACCGTGGCACGACAAGAATTATCAGGATCCTCTGTTATAGAAGCCGCAGCCTTCTTTGCATTCTTCAAGAAAGACTTCAGTAATGGAACAGGAGGGAACTTGTCCACAAGGCCAACCTCATATGTAAAATGCACTGCATCAAGCTGCTGCCCCTTACTAATTAATTCTTCAATCATATCTGCTCAAAGAAAAGCCTAAACCCATCAAAATAGTAATAAAAGCAGCGTTGTCATTAGAGGGATTGACCCAGATGGCAATAATACTTTTAGATGTTAATAAAATAACTAAGATACATATAGAATAGTCTTAATAACTCAATATGAAAATGGAACTCCAGTGATGCGTATGGAACAAAATATAGGCATTTTCTTGCAAAAAGTCGTACAAGCTATAATATAGATCAGCAATTGTTGGTTCTACATTGCGCAGTTTCACAAACAAAAAGAAATTAGGAAAAGGCCACTGTGTGAGTTCAAAAAATCCTGCACGTCAGTGAGGTTGTTGCCAAGCCCCAAACTATATGCAAATTTTTAAGCAGATAAACAAGTTTCTGGAAAGCAGCACTCAACATGAAAGAAATTATATTAGATAAACCCGTGTGAATTATTCAGACGTCTTTTAACAGGTCAAAGCAAGAAACAAACTTTTAATATTTTCTTTTTATTTTAGGAATCGCCTTATGTAAGAGAGTCGATCACAAAACACACTCATTAATACTTGATCTAAAACTTTTCACAAGTGACCATTTTTCAGTCATCAAACAAGCCACCAAGTATATATCAAAAAGCATCCAAACTAACATGCTGGGATCCATTTTCCTGCACCCCTTGTACTACTTGTATAAAGAATTTAACTTCACTTTCCCTCTACTCTCCAGGTTAGGGGATAAACTAAAATGTAATCAAAACCTTCAATCTTTTTTGCAACAGAAAGCAATTATGCAAGCTAGTAAACTCCAGAGAATAAATTCACAATCATAAAGAGATTTGACTGAGTGACAGTACCAGGCATTTGATCACCAAGGCCCAGAGAGACAGCAAGTTTAGGCATCTGCTTACGCCAAGCAGACCCAACAACAAGTTTCCTATACAAATCAACATCCTCCTCCTTCACAATCCCAAAAGTAACCAAATGCTGCAGGAAAGTATGCACATCAGGAGTCTTCACATTCTCAATCCCGCCCCTCTCCTCCAAGCTCCTCTTCCACGTCTCTGCGATCTCCTTGGCTCTCTCCTTCACGCTCGGCGTCACCAACAGCCTCGCCTTCCCAATCACAGGGTCCACCATAACCGGAATCAAGCTCTCGAGCATCGCAACACAAGCCCACCCGAAATCCTTCCCTTTCTCGTCTCTCTTGTCCACTGGAAACACCTCCGAGATGGATTCCAGGACAAATTTCGCAGGATCCACACACTCCACCAAAGCCAACGGAATCTGTTTCCTCAAAGAGTCAAGTTCCTTCTTCTTAGTGATCACCAGCTTCCAGAACTTCAAGGCCTCCATTTTCAAGCACAAGGATTTGAGAATCAGCAACAAGCCGTCGTCGTCGTCGACCTCGCCATCGGGACTTTCGGAGTCCAGCGCATCCTCCAGAGACTTGAGAGCTGCCTCCTTGCGGTCCTCAAGGCGGTCGATTGCGATCTCTACGCTGCCGTCGATAGTGACCTCGCGCTTCTTGAGGGAGTCGAGAGAGGCCTTGGTCTGGTGATCTAGGGTTTGGAGTTTGGCCCTGATAGCTTCAGACTTTTTCAATAGGTTTTGCTCGAGAGAGGTAAAGTGATCAGAGAGCTCTTTCCACAGGAGAGTGCAGCTGGTCATCAGAGAGGCCTGGCGTTGGAAGTCGTCGAAACTCGGCTGAGTCAACCCAGTTAACTCGCCTGGATCGGGGATGGACCCCATCTCGCTAGTTGAACAACGATAAACACAACTCAGCTCAACTCGACCCGACTCGGTAGTAGTACTACTTCAAAAACAAGTAGCATCAGAAGAAAATTGGGAAAAAGAAGGACAAGCCCTAGATAAGGAGACTGGAGAGGAAGGGGACAGGACAAGAGACAGGAGCCACGTTGAAGGGGCAATCATAAGACACGTGTAATGGCGACGGATTATAAAGGAAACTAGAATGCGCGGGGGTGCGTAGGCTAAGGGAAGAGTTAAGGGGAGTGTTTGGGAACAGGAGTGGAATTGCTTTCTCGGAAACCAAAGAGCGAAGAGTAGATGGATGGTTGTGGTGGTGGGGCATACCAAACTGACCACCACATGTGGCGGAGTCAGATAAAGTAAAAGACACATATGCTCTTCTGACTTGTCCACACACTACGCATAGTCCAATTAAATATGTAATTTAATAATTATTTTATATATTTTTTATTTTATTTTAAATTCAAATAAATAAATATTATATATATATATACCAGCACATGTACATGACATTGACCATTTTTCTTTTTTCTTTTTTTGGACATTGATTGCGTGTAGTGGTTGTACCAGAGATTCAGGCATGCGCATCCCTACCTTTTACTTGTAAAATAAATATAAATTTTAACAAGGGTATTAGTGTAATATGGATAAAGTTTATACTTTGGCCCAAATTCAATCAACCACGTACAAAATTAATTAGAAATTTAAATTTAAGTTCAAAATTCAAACTCCACCAAATT
Organism: Erythroxylum alaternifolium; assembly: GCA_027478495.1. NCBI lineage: Eukaryota > Viridiplantae > Streptophyta > Magnoliopsida > Malpighiales > Erythroxylaceae > Erythroxylum > Erythroxylum alaternifolium. Next base: position 100,963 of record JANIIA010000115.1, read on the forward strand.
AGTTTGAAATTTAAAAAGCGTTCAAAAACTTTGAAATTTCTCTTTTTCAAAGACTCATATGTCAATACATTTTGATGAAAATTTTAATATAGTAACACTCAATAGAAATTTCGATGATACGATGAATTTAATTAATAAAGATGTTTTTAAATAACTCATGTAAACGAATTGGTATAAATTTAAATATAAATTTAAAAGACATATTTTAGTTAGAAAGCTAATTGTAATTAATATTTTTAATGCTCTCTAGTTAGTAGAGTAGAAGTATGAGATTAAAAGATCATGTGTTTGAATACTTCTATTTATACTCTCTCAATCGAGTTTGCTATACAGAGCTTGCCTAATATGAAATACCTGATTAACATGATTTATAAGCTATTGTGTCAATATAAAAATTTATCTAGTGTGTATCCAAAAAATAGCGACTAAAGATTCGTTCGTTAAAAAACAATATTTCATCGTCAAATAAAGAAAATTAAAAATTATGACAATTGTTATTGTTGAATTTAAAATTTTTTTATATTTGTATACAAAAGAAAGATTCGTTAGATCTATTTAACTATTTTGGAGGTAAATGAATTGAGTCTACAGGGGGAAGTATCCACGTAGCCAATGCCTGAAAAACTTTTAAATTCAAATATATAAATAGCATACAATAATTCAATAGTAAATTATCTTTTATTAATAAGTCTCAATCAACCATATTCATTTAAAGATAATGTTACGTTCCTTTAGATATTAAAAAAATTCAACATGTTTGACCCGTTTAATCGTATAAACTTTTTGTTAAGATAAAATTCCTTCGGATTGGATACCGATTGAATTTAATAGCCCAAAAAAATAATAACTAAAATAACGAGAGACAAAAGAAAATGCGACAGGACACAAAGATTTACGTAGTTCGGTCAATGTGACCTACGTCCACGACCAGAGGGTGAGCAATTTTACCAATATGTGGAGAATGTAAACAAGTACAAAGGCTAGAACAAAAGGTTTTCAACAACTCATAAATATGCAGGATAGGAGGATTTCAGAAAGGAAAGAATGGTGTTGTCTTGTGCTTGTGTTGAAGCCTCTATTTATAGTAATATTTGAGAGCATCCGTCCAAGCTCTATTCTCTCAAAATTTCAAACCTCCGTGATCCTCGCATAGGCAAAATCCCTCCAAAGCATGCCTGAAGATTTTAGCCATGTTAGGTGCATCCTTATTTGACTTATAACAAGCAGCCATAAATTATTTGAATGCATGAAGCCAGCCACATTTGAATACATGCAACCAATCATTGACTTGTGGAGGGGCCAATTCACATGCAACAATAATAACACTACAGCAACAATCTCAAGCATAGATGATAAGATATTGTTGATTTGTGCAACCAGTGAGTGTCTCCATAGTCACTTAGATTCTAAGTGGCTTGTTGATACAGGGGCTTCCTATAATTGTGTTATGAAGAGGGAATACTTCACCAATCATAGGAGTGGTGATTTTGGAAGTGTGAAGATGGAAAATCATAACTCTATTATCATCATTGGGATGAGTGAGATTTGAGCTTAGATCAACGTTGGGTGTATGTTGACCTTAAGAGGTGTACGACACCATTTTGACTTATGCCTCAATTTAGTTTCTACAAATGTGTTTAACTAAGAAGGATATTGGCATACATTTGAGGATGTTGAATGGAAGCTATCTAAAAGAGTATTAATTGTTTCTCGTGGTGGATTATGTTGCACCTTATACAAGACACACTTAAAGGTATGTATTATAGAACTACATACTATTGAAGGGAATAATTCTCCAAATTTTCGGTACTGGAGGTTGGGACATGTTGCTACCAAATCACTTATCCCTACAAAAATTGTTGTTTCTCTCAACCCATATGATCATTGCATGGCTAGAAAGTAATATCTAATTTCATTTTATAAAAGATCTATTAAAAGGAAGACTCCGATGTGTGTGGTCCTATGGAGGTGAAGTCCTTGGGTGGTAATAAATACTTTATTATTTTTATCGATGATACTACACGCAAGACTTGGTTCTTTATGTTGAAAATAAAAAAAAAGGTGCTTGAGACCTTTAGGAGATTTCATTCCATAGTGAAAAGAAGACGAAGAGAAAGCTCAAGTGTCTCTGAACTAACAATGGAGGTGAGTGCAACTCTAACGAGTTTAAGGTGTATTATGTAAAACATGACATAAGATATAAGAAAGTAGAACCTAGTACCCCATAGTAAAATGGTGCTACCGTGAGGATGAACAGAACTATTATAGAGAAAGTTCAGTGTATGCTCTAGATGTCTAACCTACTGAATTCCTTTTAAGGTGAGGTAGTCTGAACTACAGTTTATGTGATCAACAAAACTTTTTCAGTACCATTAGATCTTGATATTCTCAAAAGAGAGTGAAAAGGGAAACATCCAACTAAGCGTTTAAGCATTGCCAAAGAAATAAAGATTAAAGCTAGATTCGAAGACTACTCCTTATATATTTGTTATGTATGGAGACAAGAAGTTTGCATATAGACTTTACGACCTAAAAAAACATAAAGTTATCAGGAGTAGCTGTTGAGTGAATTTTGCAAAACAACTTACTTGTTTTACGCTAAAAAATCACAGGTATACGAATTGTGACTTGTAGTTAAAAAGTGGATATCAATCCTACGGGGATTGATGCCCAAACACCACTTAATTCAGATCAAACTTTGTTTAAGAAACAAAATTGTTTAATGGAAATAATCTAAAAAATTAAATTAAAATTGAAAGACTAACAATGAACAATAGATAATACCAAAATGCAGAAAATTAGAATTTAAGATTTTAATGATTAGTGATCACTTTGTCCCTATCTTGTCTCCCTCCTATTTTATTAATCGAATCGTGTCTCACTTAAGATGTTCAATTGTATTAACTATCCTCTCTCAAGGTGCAATTAATTGTCCCTAATCAAATTAAAGGAAGTTGATTAAGTGATCTCTCAATCTACCCATTCACTCCACCAATTTAACTAGTTATTAAGTTATCCTATGGGCGTTCAATTGAATTAGCTGAGATCTCTCTTCTAACTAATGAATTAATGTGATGAATATATGTCTATAGGTTGCCAACTCTCGTTGTACAATCCTATATAAATAACCCAACTTAATCTCTCAATTTATTGTAAGGTATAAGAATATAATCAACAATTATCAAAGACAACTTTCATTTAATTCAATAAAATAGGCGTTTAACAAAATAGTTCAAAAGTAATCCCTAAAAACAAATCAGCCACTCACGGTCTCCATAACATCACCAACATTCAAATATTCCATCTTACAAAGATTAGAAGAGATAAAAATAACAGAAAATTGCATAAGAAAACCATCCTCTTCTTTGCCAAAATCTAGAATTTTTGGTGTTGATGTGCTATTTTCCCTATTATTGTTGAAAATCCTTGAATATCCACCTTCTTCAAGACTCGAAACGTGTATTTTTCACTCAAAGAGGCTCTTTTCTATAGGGTTTTTTGTCCTCTTTTCATCCATGGAGGTTTAATATGTTTTATAAAGTTTAATTGAACCCCGCATAGTCTCTCGGATAAAACATCCCACGATAGTGGGAATGGGAATTGGAATGATTCCCACGATCTTGGGATCTTGCAGTAAAATCCTTTTTCTTTTCTTCTCCTCTTTGGTGTCTAGCTTAATCTCCAAGTTGTTCCATCTTCATTATTACATTAAAAAAATGATCAATTCTCACTCTAAATTAACATCAAACATATAAGAACAATAATAAAGATCAAACTAAACGTAAACATACAAAATGAATCCCAAAATACAACAGTAATCAACTATTATGCAAGAAACACATGATAAATACTTAAAAAAATATAGACTAATGCACAACTATTAGTAGGGACATAATCTTTTATAAGCATGAGATGGGTGCAAATATCATAAAAAAAGACAAGACTACATCCAACAGTTTATCTTTCGATACTACAAACACTTCTCCCATTTCTACCTCCATTGATTATCCTACAGGTGAAGAAGGTGACAGAAATAAGCTACCATAAGATGATAATCAAAGGCAATATAATGGAATGAGTCGTGTGAGCCAAATCCTGCGGATGATGTAGAAGAAGTTCAAGAGCATTATAAACAAAGGGAGTAACTTGCTCAAGTGTTGGAAGATATCTATCCTCAAAGGTCAACTAGAGTGAAGAAGCCTTCTACTAGATACCCAAGTTTAGAATATCTCCTAGTCACTGTTGAGAGGAAGCTAGAGAATTTCCAAGAAGTGCAATCACTCAAAGACAAAGAATTTTGGCTCAAGATGAGATGGATTCTTTGGACAAAAATGGTGCCAACATGTTGACAAAGGTGGTTCTCGGAAGCAAAGTTGAGCTTTGTAGTAAACTCGTCGATATGACAAGTGATTGATGAGGTAGTAGATTTTTCTTCCAAAATGGGCTAAAAAGCGAGATTGTTATGGGTTTAACCCCAATTTAAAGATGTTTGCTAGATTAATTTTTCTAAATTTAGGCTCTTGAAATGTTAGTTGTCTTCATGGATCAAAAGAAACAAACATAAGGGGAATTCAAGGTAGAAACTGATGAGTTGAAGTTGTTTCTGGAGCACATATATATTCGTGCAAATGTTGGAAAGGCGTGTGAATGAATATGTAAGCTTTTGTAACTGTGTACGAATTGAAAGATGATGTTTAAGGATAGACACGCCTGTGTAGAGTCAAACATGATTATGGTAGTAGAGGACACGACTATGTCTCTTGACCGTGCAAGTAACTAGGAATGTTTATCTTCGTGACGTCAAGTTATTAAGCGACATGGTCACCACAAACGACCGTGTGGGCTACTATGTGCAATTTAAAAATATTATCTTCTCAAATTTAAAAGGTTGGATAAGAGACATAAACATATGATAATAAAAGATTTGTTTAGTCCAAATAGCATTGTTCAATTATAGTTTTATTGAACTTTAATCTTATGAGGTATTATTGTGCGAGATACCTCAAAAACTTAAATGCTTGTATCCTGCTATTTTGATTTGTTAAAATTTATTGTTGATTTGTTTCGTGGTATTTACCTCTACATTGGAATGCTTTCCACGTTAAAATCAGGTATCAAATTTATCTTTCACTCATCTTTATTTTTTAAATAGTTTGTTATTAATTGAGTGATCTTATCAATCTTATGGATGTCATTGCTTAGAGTCTCAACAATTCTAGCCCTAACAACTCTTGTATTTCTACAAATGGCTGGAAGGAACTAGAGCAAGAAATAATAGTAAGTAATCTTGAATGGAGACTGATTATATGATTATTATTAAATATTTTTATTTTTTATTGCTTAGGAAATTCAACCTCAGTGTCCAATTTGTCTATTCTAGTTGCGAGTCATGGACTAGTCTTTCTATTATTGCGAGTCATAAACAAGTATTTCTGTCATACTACTTGGCTTCTCAGCTCGAGTATATGGGGAAAGTTCCCACAAGGCCATCTGTTACCGTAGGATTGTCATACTCTCAGGGCTACTGAACAAAGACACCTAACATAACTAGAGACATAAAGAGTCTAGTTTGCAACGTTTCAGGTATTAGCAGATCTAAGCAACACATTAGGTAGCTTCTTTAGCTCTATTTTATCTTATTTATGTATTCATTAATTTAATTTTATTTATCTAATCTTTTAACTTATTATTTTCATGTATACTCTTTTAACCTACGTCACTTTTTCATTTTCACATTTACATGTGTGTCTACTAGAAACAGCCTCTCTATTCTGTAGGAGTAAGGCTGCGTACTATCAAATTTTCCAAAACTTTGCTTTAATGCGAGATTTTGACTGGGTGGTGATGATGATGATGAAAAAAAAATATTTTTATTATTTATAATATTGACCACAAAATTTGTATTTTTGGCAAAAGTTCGTGTCCAAAAATTCATTCTTGTTATTTGTTACTAACTCATCTTCTAATTCTACTCTTCTAGTACTATGTGCTTCATGATGGCATGTAATATATATCTTATTTGGTTAATATGGATCCTTAAGGTGGTATCTTAACTTTGCAAATTGGATAATTTACGTATTAGTTTCTACCGTTTCAGTACGAGTTTAATATAAATTTTTTTAATAATTCTATCTGTCCAGAATTATATCAACTCAAAAAAAATACTATATATGTCTAATATATGACTCAAAGAGTATATAGTAAAATACTATATAAATAGTCTATATAGATGAATTATGAATATAATAAATACATATATGTTATATAATATTGTTATATACATAAAAATCAACATAATACAT
>JANIIA010000115.1:110870-146188 GCA_027478495.1 Erythroxylum alaternifolium
CTATCAACTGCATCTCATCAGCATTAGCAGAATTGCGGGAACACATGTCTAAGCGTTAGAAAGTCACATAACCACGTCCAAGGTATCGCCAGCCACCAACCGCACGTCACCAATCACCATCTCATTAAATTTAAGTGTCCTTTTCCTCAAACACAGCCTAACCGCTGTGATTTATAGCATTTTAACTTACCCTTTAATAAAGTTTAAATTATTTCAATTTTTATCCAGATAAATAGTGCGACATTTGCAAAAAAAATCAATGTTTTTAAAAAATGAAGCAAAAGTTAGGCTGATAAGATACAAATATTAAGGTTTAAAAAATTCAATTATTGTTATAAAATTGATCAAATATTAAATAAAATAAAAATTTAAAATATTATTAAAAGATATTATTTCAATTTATAGAAGAATTTAAAAATATTAAAATAAATTAAATCAGAAAATTTAAAATTAAACCTAAAAGTCAAACTGTTCAAAATTTTTACGGTTTAATCTACGAACAAGTTGATTTTTTTAATAGCTTAAAATCCTTAAATTTGATGACTTTCCCTTATATAAGCATGAAGTTCTTTTTTCAAAATTATTAGGAAAATTTTAAAAAATCATAGCTACAATATATTTAAACATGATATATATATACATAGCTAACGTTAAATAAAAAAAACTTAAATAAAAAGATTGTCTTTACTATAAAATAAATTAAAATTTAATTAAATACAACTTAATTAATTTACAAAAACCAATTATTTAATTACTAAATTGATCAATTTTTAATAATCAAAATTATTAAAATAAATTAAACCAAAAAGCTAAAAACTAAATTACAATAATTGACCAATTCCGATTTTTAGTCATTAGTCATATAGAATCAAACTCAAAATCCCACTAAATTATAAAGTAGCAGATCACGTTTTCCTGTTCTCGAGTCCAAATCCACTGTAGATAGGTCAATATTAACTTTCTTTTACGTGTTTATCAATTTTAATTTTTAAGGACTGTTGCTCAAAGTCTAATTAAAAATTTATAAACATAAATATAAATTTAATGTGACAATTTATTCAAATAACATAATTTATAAATTATTATATACATTTAATAATTTACTTAAAAAATAAGAACTTTAAAATTCATATTAGTACATGGATATCAATCGAAAATGTTGGACACTAGTTCGAACTTTGGACACTATTGATAAGTCAATAAGGAACACAAATCCTAGACTTCCAAGCTCCTCTGCAACGGGTTCGATATCGACGACAACGAGACTGTACACTAAAAAACAGATGGCTGTTTCTTAAGTAGAAAGGTCAGCTCCTACAGTTGAACGCACACCAACAAAGTTTCGCACCTGTCCCACTGCAAATGCATGGCCAAAACGTCACTAACACTTAACATTACTACTGCTGCTACTGCTACTTTCCAAGAATGTCTCCGTCTCTTCCTTTCAAATACAGGAGAATGCCTAACACTATTTTTTTTTACCCCAGATGAGCAACATCGACATGTGGCTTTAGTAGTATCTACAGCAAAAAAATATTAACATACTTGCTGGATCATTGACAATAAGACATTCCAATTTGTCATTTTATAGAGCAGAATACTAAGTTAGAATGTGGGGTTTTGTAGAACAGCTTATACAATGACACAAGTGACCAAATCAGTAGAATCCAATGGTAGCTCGCCTGTAGTTTGAACAATCACGCTAATACATAATCTAATGATAAAAATCGGAACAAGACCAAAGAGGAACATGCAAGTTGCTTTAATGGCGGGACACTTTTTTTCTTTCTTTTATAATTTATTTATTTCATAACCCGTGAATACAGAATTAGCTCCAGCGTCTCAGACATCCTACCTCTTCTGTATAATATCCCTTCAGCAACTGCTGCCTCACCTCTGAAGCTTTTATCATCTTCTGAAGCAGACGATGGCAAAAGGTAAAAGACCAAAATAACAATATATAACGATAAATTGCAGTGTGAAATTTTACCTCACATGTTATCCACAATCTACTTCGACGCTGGATGATCCCTTTTGCTCTCTATCCTGACCTTCTTCCTTGTCTCAAAATCAACCTTGCAGAGATCTGCTGCTGTTCCAAGATATCCATAAAAAATCCTATCCTTCTCCCCATTCCTGTCCACCTTGACAAGGCTTGGATTTCTATCATCATCTTTCCCTAGTGTCACTGTCTGTATCCGATCCCAAGCCCTACGACTGTGATTCTCCTTCTCAAAATATTCGGCCAACCGCACAGCCTCCCGCAGGCCTGCTTGCTCGTCACCATACTTGACAAGAGTAATGCCCAGATGACCATCTCTTCCATACAAGGACTTTGACTTGCCGCCAGCAAATCCTAGATCTGTTGATAACATATTAAGGAATACAGAAAAAAACATGGTGGTTAAGGCTTTGGGTACATAGAAAAATCAAAATTAGAACAAGGCTCGTTTCAAATGAAAGGACTGCAATGAAAAATTTAAATCTATGGCACCAACAGATACAGGACACATTATAAGTCAAACTTTAGATCCCCAGGTAAATATGACAGCCAAACTGTCCTTCCTCACATTGTCATAATAAGTTAGCTAAACATAAACAATCCTCAAAATGCAAATGGAATGTTAAAGTTGTAAAATGGACAGTTCCAATATTGGAGCAGAACCCTTGGCTTCAAGAAGGTATTCCAGCCCCAAGAGTTCCCCTAATCTCAGGAAAACTGATCGGCAGAGATTATCAGGCTTAGACATACAAGAGTTTAACAAGAGCAAACAGTTGAACCTCATGGTTCTCTCTTCCATGGGAGCCTAGGTAGTCAGCTTTTCAGATTTATTCTTTCAGTATCCAAAACTATCAAGAAACAATTTCAGATTACCAAAGAAAGTTGCAAAGTTGATTGAATAGAAACATGGCATGGTGTTTATGAAGTGAAAAGTCAGCTTCAGCCAGAGGAATCAAGGTTTCTTAGAAGCTCCTAACTATTTCAAAACAGGAGGGAGTAGTTGGTGTCGAGAACATTGGAGACCACCAATCTGTATTCCCAAGTCTAAGGACTACACTATATAAAGTCAGGATTCATGTCAGTTGCTGTGGTCAAAAGGGTTTCTGACGTCTTAACATCAAAACTGGTTGCCCTTGGAGCCGGAGTAATACTCAAACTAAGGGTGAGATCTCATAACCTTTTTGTGACATTGCTGGCAACCAAATGGATAGCTGTGAAAAATAGTCAGTCTCAAACATTTGATTGACCTGAGAAGCAGTTAAAAGCATATGATAATGATTGTTAGAAATTGCTAACCGTAAGATGTCAGGAATTAGTGAGCAGAATGATGTAGCTCCTTTTTGGAACATATTCACTGCTCAACAACCCTGATATACTCATCCGGAAACCTATTAAGGATTGCCATTTTCCATAATATCTTCCAACGAAGCAATCATGTTCATAAAAGCCCTGGGCTTCACAAGTGCTTCATACCAAGGAGCACACCATATTGAATGACTACACAATTCTTGATAATTTTCTTAGTAAAAACACACGAGTATGCATGAAATAAAAAAGGATTCATACTTCTCCAAGCAAGAGGCAAGACACAGTGTACTTTTTAATTTGTCAATTACCTAGTCTACATTTTATAGGTTTCTCAGCTTTAAAGCTTCTCGAAAATCAATATCAACATTCATCAGAAAAAGAAAAAGTTGTAGAGGTAATCCTAAAGCTAGAGACATTGTTCAGAATTTGCACTTGGCTCTCTTCAGCAACTGCAGATGCTTGTGTTGGTGCCCACAAGTAAATAATATGAAACTAAAGATGCACGCAGATAAGGGGAAGGCAGAAGTGGAGTTGTGGGCATAATGGGGATGATAAAACAAACTAATGCTAGAGGAAGGTGAAGACAAATATATTATGGCAAGGGAGTAGATTACAATTCAGATGCCAAATATGGCATGTAACTTGATAAATGTTTAATTAGTGCCTACAAGGAGTACTGAACATCATGAATGTACAATCTATAAATAACTTGCATAAATTAGAAGAAGCATGTTTTCTCATCTCACAGGTGCACAAGGTCGATCATACAAATGTGCTAACTACTCTAGATATTCCATGTGCCCCATGCTACTCATCAGCCTTCGATAGACTATTCGGCCTGGAACAAAGGGTAAAACCCTTCCTCAATCCACACAGGACATACACCTTGCACTTGTCCAGCAAGTCCATGAAGATCGGACACCCAAATCCCAGGTGAGGTCTCAAAGGGGCGAGGAAACACATAAGACTTAGAATTATTAGGTTTAGAAGTTTTATTCATATTAGCCATAATGATATTGCAGAGGAATGTCTTTACAATAGTATTTCACCTCAGGTTTTTGCCGATTGCAAAAAATTCCTCTGCGCTGCCTCCCTAATAATCTAGGCCGTGAGTCAAACATTGTTCAGTTCAGCATTCCCCTTTGACAAAAAGATGCCCAAAAAGCACATTCATATGCTTTTGTATTGTGGTTTGGGAACAGTGAACAACGAAGAAAGTGAAGAAATATGCTTCTTATAATAGCTTCCCTCTCTCGTCTCAATCTGTTCCTAATCCTAGTGAGCTGTGGATAAGTTGAGGATTTCTGGTCTTGAGAGGCCAAAGCTTAAGTTCCATTAACAGCATTTTCATGGGATATATGCTTTTGGTCACTGCCAGGGTGGTTGCAGCAGTCCACTACTTCACCTAGAAATGGTAGTTCTAATCGCTTACAATCTTTACAGCAAGGAATTCTAAAGTACTTCATTGACCACCACAACAATAACATCACCAATATCACCGTATCATCAATTAATCACTTGTATGATTTCTTTTAACTTTTGTTGGAACAGCAGAGCTAAGAGCATTATTATTTACCAACTCAATTCACTTTGTTTTTCCTTGAGGCTGCCTAAATACTTTATTAACAATCAAGACAAGTACTCCTAAAATCTATTTGACAAAAAAGAGCTAGTTACAAAAGTTCTCAAGAAAGAGCCAACAAAAATAAGGAAAATAAGAGAAAACAACATGAATAAAAGACATCAGGTGAATGGTAGATCAATTTATTCGATGAGTCAAGCCTGCTTTGTACCGTGTATCAAAAATCACATAACAATAAACCATTTTGCTCCCTCACAAAATATTTCTGTTTATTCCACTGCAACCAGCTAAAAATCAAATAACAAAACCCACAAAAAATTAGTTTAAGTCTCTACAAACCTGCCATCACCACAGTTTCTTTGAGATGTAGTTTCAATTCAGTCACATACTCATCTAGAATCTAAAAACTAAATCTATAATTTTCTCAACATCTACCAGCATATAGATTAGTCACAATATGATATCATAACCATATACTATTGCATTCATCAGCAGAACAAGAAAAGAAAACTAGAGAAAACAAATGATTGTTCACTGATTTTTAGAGTTGTCAAAGACGGTAAAAAGCCATAACCAATAGAACCACTATTGATATCTTTGTGCCTGCTCCACATTAAACAGAGCAGGACCTATACAATTTGACAAGCAAATACATGATGCAAGTGGGTTAAAATGGAGAAGCCAACGATCGCCTAATGTTGGAGACATAATGTGCAAGATCATACCTAAATATGGTTAACAATCTGTACAACTACAAATGCAGTACAGGGGATAAATCTATCTAATCTGGTCCCACATAAGAATGTGTTCTTATGATTCACCCCGAACATTTCTTCTTTCCACTAGCAGATCTCAATAGAAACGCGATGTCAAATAGATTGGAAATGAAAACAATAACTAGAGTATGTAAATTCCAATCTACCTCTTCACCTGAAACAAAATCCATTTCCTTCCCCAATAAGTCAAGAGAGCATGCACCAAAAGCACTATGCAAGAGAAAGTATGCAGCCATTGGCAAATGTCCTTTTATGATCCTGGCAATCAAGTTTAACGAATGTTTTGAAATTTTCAAGTCTTACAATTGCATTTCCACTTCTCACAATCTGAGTTGGGTAAAACTTACTAGGTGTTTCTACAAAACTATAGTTTTGAACATATGAGCTCTTCCAGCCATAGTTATAAAATCTGTAACCAGTTCCAGGAAAACTGCTTTTGGACTCAAAACTTGCATTTGAACATCCAAAAGCAACTTCAAACATAACAACAAACAGGCACTGAATGTAATACTAAGATGGTTACAGAAGGGGAAGATTCCTAGACTAGATAAGTGTGATGTGGCAGTGTCAATCACAAATGAGAACAAGGGGCACGACACACTATACCTCTCATTTTGTTATCCATTGCTCTGTTTCCCAAACCTTCTATGCGCCCATCTTTACCTTTTCCTGTAACTGTATTATGAATTATCACCATAGGAGGCCATATAATCAAATCATCCTGGTTTGCTGCTGCTTCATCAGCAGGTAAGAACTGATAGGCTTTTGAATTATCAGGAGGCTTTGAATAGTTCCATCCCATTAAAACACAGAGAGCTTTGTGCAAACCCAGATGATCCACACGGGAATCTGCACTATCTGAGTTGTATGTGTGCAATATAAGAGCATGCATGTTTGGGAAGTCTTTGGAAGACCTGTAATGTTATATACCAATGGCGTTGAAGATAGCAATTCAGGTTCACCAATTGATATCACAGGGAGTTGAGAAGTACAAACACAAAGGACATTTAAAATCACATCTATATACAAGTTAATATAAGTTTAAAGGAGATACAAATGATGACAGCAAGTACATCCTATAAAGTCAACAGAATTTCCTCATACTGGATAAAAAACTTTGGAACTGTAATTAGTGCATTTTCACTAAATGCTTCCTCCTTGAAGTCACTACAGTCCTAGTAAAACCACTTAAAGGGAACCCTTTTTCGTGATTCCCATGGTGGAAGACCAAATGTTATCTAGATACAACACCAGCAACAATCTAAAAGGAAGTTCGGATGTAGTCAAGGCATATCAAGCAACTTCATATGTTGATCACACAAAGATAGCATGCATGTGATCATGACTGGGAATATATGCACATATCAGCAAATTTAAACAACCCTCCACTTCTCAAACATCGTCACATGGTTTTTAAGTTACATTCAAGTATTAAAATAATCCACACCAGTTGAGGTTCTTCTCAGATCTGCTATCTTTCTATGTCGACATACTAACAAAACAGGGTAGTAGATTCATCACCTACAAGACAATTATACACAGCTTCACAAATTACAGCAAATGAGGAAAATACCTCAGCTGCATTTAGATTGAAAGCGAGAAGGGAAAAAGGTAATATGCAAATGTTCAAACAATATTCCACTTTCACTTCAGTCATCACTGAAGATCATCATTGCCTCACAGAATCTACCACTGAAATACAATGATAGAATTCCTAGTCCCCTAAAAACTTATTCTTGTAAAGGCAAATATGGGAAGTGGATGATGAATTAGCTGGAATAGGAGCTTAAGTGGATGAATATTTCCAGGCACACATCTTGAGTGGTTATTTCCTACTTCTCCAGTCTTGAGTGGTTATTCCCACTCCTCCAGTCTTGAGTGGTTATTCCCCACTCGTCCACTCTTGGGTGGTTATTGCCCACTCTTCCATTACCCTAATGTTCAGAAGGTAATGGAATATTGAAAAACCTAAAGGTTGGCTAGGTTTCAGGATGGAAGAGGAGATAGGGAGGGGAGAGGAGAAAGTTAATCTGGAGAGCATGCTACAAAAATCGGAGCTAAGAATATGCAATAATCAACATTGTTAACATCAACTAAAATTGCCTTTTGTTCATTTTACAACTATCTTTGTAAATACAGAAAGTAATTAAACATATAATTGAGCAATCCAATAATTCTATAGTTGAAACAGCATGCTAATCGACTCAAATCCAAAAGAGCCAGAGATGCACTCCATAAAAAACTGAACAATTTGAGCCAGTCCACAACTGAAGTGGGAATAAATCGCATACAAATAACTAATCAGAATCCTATGCCGAACAAGATCATAGAATAGGGAAAGAAATGAAGTACGCTGTACTGAACTAACTAAAGTTAGGCAATGGGGGAATACAATTTCTACACTTTGGGTTGTGAAAAACATTCAAGCTATAAACTGCTTTAATATAAAGAGAGTGATCAAAGAACAACGACTGTTCAGTTTTAGCTAGAGACCTTATCTAGCTTCAAATTATACTATGAGAGGTGAAAATGTTACGAGACCAACAAAGGTAATACATTTCATCCTAATTCATATAGTGATATCAACTTAACTGAAACAGATTTGAACAAGGTGTCAGGTTCAGAAGATAAAATAAAGAAGAAAAATGCTGATTATAAGCAAGAGAAATTCCTGCTTGAGAGCCTTAAAATTCTAACACAAGTCCCTGGTCTGCGGCCCAGCAGAAAACTGCAGGAATTGAAAAATAAGCTTGAAATAGCAGGAACAAGTATCTAAATAAAATCCTAACCAATAAGTGATAGGACCTAGTCAATAAGGAGCTTTGAATAAAACCAACGAATGCAAACAATAAAAGCTATGAACAAGAAAATATGCAAAGAGTTTGAAGAGCTATATACTCTATTTATCAAGAAAAACTACCTCTAATTCCAAAGGAATAAAAACATACCTAATGATTCTCCAAACAGTTAGATCATTTGATGAAGAACAACTAAAAATTTAAAACAAGAACAGCATAATATAGAAAGGACAGAAAAAGAAGAGTGAGAAAGCAAGAGAGAGAAACCAACATTTAGAGATTAAACAGGAAACAGATATAAAGTTGTCAGATTCAATACTCAAGCTGGCCAGTACTTAAATTAGAGACTTTACCTAGACTGTGAATGGACCAACTATTTATTTAGGTTTAAGCCTGACAAGAATAATATTCTACGACTAGGAATTCATTTATTTTCAAGCCGAAACCTTTATTGTCTAGTATTTGATTACCAATCCCTTATATTGGATTGCGTTACCTTCACTAAAAACAAAAACAATAATATAAACCAAGCTAACAGACTTAAAAGGAAAAATAACTTCAACTAATAAGCTAGCATTACTGCATCAACACTATCTAGACATTCCTGTGATTTCATGATATAGTTTAATACCATTCGTAAATAGTCTAGGAAACAAGATTACAAGTTATAGGAACGAAACTTCCAATCATCTCCAATTTTCAAGCAACTAAATAATGCTACAAATGCAATATAATCTTCAGTAAGCAGAAAACCGCAGATGTTTCCAGAATGAAAAGCCACAATAATAGTAACATCATCTACAATGTTAGAACCAAAATTGCATAAAGCAACCTCGAAGTCATGGAACCATAGCTGCCTCTGTGACAACTGAACATATACAAATGGCATATGATCTTTAGTAAGCAGAAAATCACAAATGTTTCCAAAATGAAAGGCCAAAATAATAGTAACATAATCTTCAATGTTAGAAGCAAAATTGCATAAAGCAACCTTGAAGACGTGAAAGCGTAGCTGCCTCCGTGACAACTGAACATATACGATCGGGTAAACTTGCTGAAACATGTTGAACTGAAGACATCTAACCAAAAACAATCATCCACAGATTGAATATCCAACAAAAGCAAATAGTTATAAGACGTTCATGGAAGCGAGCCAGTCACATAATAGCCACGAAACAACTTGTGCATCCTCCACAGTAAGGGAGAAAAATTCAAAACTGATCCTTCTGACATAAAGCTACTAAACAACTAATAATTTACATCAATCATTGTAACTCCAGAGAATGGAAGTATCATATATGTCATCCATCACGAGACTCAGGACCAATTGCAATGCTTACCACAAGGCAACAAGTCTTACACCATCACCATGTAGTTTTAAAGTCATCAGCACAAATCGTCTAATTCTTGGTACTCCAAAATACCTAACTAAACATGTCTAAAGGTCTAAACAATGAAGATTTTGAGAAAAAAATGAGATATAAATGAAGCAAACCTGTTACAAACCAGACAGTGAACCATTAAATCTGTTTTTAGGTTTAAGTATAACAAGAATAATTTTGAACGACTATCAATTCATTTATTTTCAAGCCAACCCCTTTATTGTCCAGTATTTAATGGACCAATCCCTTATACTGGACTGCTTACCTTCACTAAAAACAAAAACAATAAAGAGAAACCAGGCTAATAGAGTGTTTAATAAGGAAAGACAACTTCAACTAATAAGCTAGCATTAGTGCATCAACACTATCTAGACATTCCTGTGATTTCATGATATAGTTTTATACCATTCCTCAATGATCTAGGCAACAAGATTACAAGTTATAGTTAACAAATTTCCAATAATATCCATTCTTCAAGCAGCTAAATATTGCTGCAGATCACATACGATCTTCAATAAACAGAAAGAAAACCACAAATGTTCGAGAATGAAAAGCCACAATAATATTAGCATAATCTAAAATGTTATAAGCAAAATTGCATACAACAGCCTAGAAGTCATGAAACCATAGACGAGAAACAGCTTGTACATTCTTCACGGTAAGGGAGAACAATTCAAAACTGATCTTTACTACAACAACTAATAATTTACATCAATCATTGTCTATCTAGACAATGGAAGAATCATATATGGCATCCATCAGAGGACTCAGGAACAATCGCAAAATACCATCACCTTGTAGTTTTAAATTTAATCAGCACAAATCTCTAATTGTTGGTACTCCAAAATACCTAATTAAACACGACCAAAAGTCTAAACAATGAAGATTTAAGAAAAAAAATTGAGATCTAAATGAAGCAAACCTGTTACAAACCAGACAGCGAAGACGGCCCTGCTTCCCATCCTCCAAGTAACGCTTTCTCTCTGCCTCATTCTCATTAATCACTTTCGCAAAATACAAAAATGCCTTCTTTATCTGATTCTGCTCTACCTCAATATGCCTAGTAAACATACCATCACCACTAACTCTCATATGCTTCGCATGCCTCAATTCATCACTTATATCCCTCCGAAATGGGCTACTCGTTGCCGCCGAAAACTCTCCTCGATAATCAGACGGACCCATAGGGTAAGCATCATTAGGATTATTCCTATACTTAAATTCCTCCTCATATTTCCTCTTCAAAGAAAGGTTGTGATTCATATCGCGGAACCCTAATCCTTCCGGGCTCATTTGGGGGAAGTGAGGAACACCACCACCAACAGGTAACTCCGAAAGATGCATTGGCGGTAGCAGCTGCCGGGGAGGGAAGTCTTGGTAATCCGGCGGGAGAGCGAAGTACGAACGGACGCTGCCGTCAGCAAGGACGAACGTCCGGCGCTCCAGCATGTGGAAGCCGTATGCTGGCGCCGGAGGTGGACCTAGATCCGGGAACGGAAAAGGTGGTACTGCCGGTGGAGGCATTGGATCATTAGGACCCGAGGCGGCTTTGGGCCTGGGTGACGGTTTTGAATTTGGAAGGGGTTTGGGGTGTTTGGGTTCGCCGGGTTTGGATTCTTGTGGTTGACTGGTGGCGCCCGCCGTGGAGGAGGATTCCCACCGGGATTTGCGGTGGGAGCCGCCAGAGGCGGCGGGGGGTGGTTTGTTGACGGTGGATTTTGGGTGGGAACCACCGGCCATCCCTCAGTTCGCGACGCTGCAGAGAAAAGATCCTGCGTGGGTTTTGATTGGGTCTTGTTTTGTTCCATTTGGGCTAATATCATGTGGTGTGTATATACCGGCTCACATGGTGGGCTTATCCCAATTATCCAATAAGAATTTGCCACGTCATCACGGCATTGTGATGACTCACACCTTGTATTCCCTACGAATGTTCTTGGTCCGTACACATGGATAAGTTGGAATGAAGTTAAGAAGCAGAAGCAATTGTAAGGCAGAAATCTATGTGGAGGATAGCCAAAGGGTGAAGGTAAGGCTATGGACTCTCTTTTTACCTTATGGGTAGAACTCCATAGCTTGTGTTTCTCGTTCCCTTGTGGGTGTTTTCTCATCCTCGAATCGGCAAAGCTTACCTTCAGCTTCACTTGTTCGTGAACATTCATGGTCTAATATCTGATACTGATTGCTTAATCTTTTATTGACAGTTGGATATAACTGAGATTCGTATAAATCCCATGAAGTTTTCGGCTAAGTACATGGGGTAGCAGAAGAAATCAAGAGATTGATCCTGAGTATAAGGAGGGGATGGGGTTTTAGGAAGCCAACTTAGTTGATACGCAGATATGAGAATGCCTGTGATTCTTGCAGCAAATATAGTTCCTTTCTTTCCCTGCAGAACAATGGAAGTAGCCTCTGAACTTAACAATCACTGTGAGTTGTATCATTTGCTGGGATTGATTTGAATTTTGTTTCTGTAGAAATGCCACTAGACATCTCTTGGTAATTAGCCAGAAATAAGCATTGGCAATTCGCACAAGAAGATTGGCTCTGTTCTCGGATCCTTTAGTCTTCAATTTCCGCTTCAGTTCATGTTCTTTGATGTTATTGATGGTGTATTCGTGCTTTACTATAGGTAAGTTGAGATTCAGTTGTGATGCTGTAAAATTATCACAAGGTACTCCTTCAACTCGCCGCCATATCTTAGTTTGTGGTACTTCATTTGTCACTATTCTTGCCTTGAATTGCGTCTTAACACCACTTCGAGTACAAGCTGAAAATGAGTCAAATGACCAAGAACAGAAGGATGATGGAGTTATTGGGGCTCTCAAATCGATGTTTGATCCTAATGAGAAAACAAAATCTGGGAAAATATTGCCAAAAGCTTACCTGAAGTCAGCAAGAGAGGTCGTGAAGACACTGCGTGAATCGTTGAAGGAAGACTCCAAAGATATCGCAAAGTTCAGACGGACAGCAGATGCAGCAAAAGAGTCGATTCGTGAATATCTGAGCAGTTGGAGGGGCCAAGAAAAGGTGCTTCGTGAGGTATGTATCTTCATCCGAGCTTGATTTTGAAGACATTTTTAGGCATTGTCATTTCAGATGGTGTGGTTTACTTGCAGGAATCATACCTGAAGTTAGAAAAAGCAATTCGGTCTTTAGCCAGTTTTTACTCCAAAGCCGGTCCATCGGCTTCAATCCCAGAAGAGGTTAAGTCAGAGATCTTAAGGGACTTGGATACAGCTGAAGAATTTTTGTGATTATGACTGTAGTTCTGCTTAAACCTTGGAAAAATTTGCAACATGATTCTTGGTTCTTTCATGGAAATGAACAATGTACAACATGATTCTTAGAAACTGAACCACAGATACTACTTACATTACAGGCACTGCTAAGACTTACAACTGAATCAGAAAAATGGGAAACAAATTAACCGAAATAAACACGATCCCATGATGATCTGCACAACTGGAATGACGACCACTTGACATTAGTATTACTCGTTCCCTTTAATATATGATAATCAGCAGCTGAGCTCGCAAGAGTATCACTCATTCAGATCTAACTTCACACGTCTTGCACACTATCACTGACGTATCAAGAACGTGACAGTACTCCTTTTGAGCTGCATATACCGAATCAAGAAACATTAGGAGTTTAGAATGCAGTGAAAATATATTGAACAACACAGCACTCATGCATACACAACAGAGCTAATGTAATCCGCAATAAACCACCGTATTTTTAAATTCCAGTCTTGTCAGGACTTGAGAGACATTTTTAAAGTGAGAAACATTATTAAAACAGACGTGAAAGCAAGAGACTCGAAACTAAGCAAACATTCTAAAAACCAGGAGAACACTACTTCATGTCCAACGATAATAATGATTTACTAACGGCTTAAGAATAAAGAATGTTGGTGACAAAAGCATGTGAGGTCAACACAAAAGCAGTTACATTTCAGAGAAGTTATCCAACCTTGGCACAGTCCCAAGGCGGCGTTTGTCATGTTCTGTTGCTTGGCGAAGAGCCCTAGCAAAAGCTTTGAAGGTTGCCTCAATTATATGATGAGAATTTCTGCCAGCAAGCTGTGATAAAACAACTCTTTCATTTAGTACATTAAATACATAACATTAATGCACAAAAAGGAATTACGATCAAGAAAATCCTCAGCAAATGGAGGTGCAGAATATTAAGAAAGAAATTACTGTGAATATATTTTGCAGTTTCAGAAGGACAAGCATAAGAAGGGCAGATCAAAGGAAATTATAGTAAACAATGACCACATTTCAATCAAAGAGGGTATTTACATATTTTCCATTTCACTTTCACTAAAATTGAAGGAGAATTTTCGATGGTGTTACCTGGCGAATATGAAGTGTCATGCCAGAAGTGTTCACCAAAGACTGGAAAAAATGCTCCACCAGCTGCAAATAACAATGAAAAATTAACTCACAAACTATATTTATCAGTTAATGTCAACAACCAAAAGTTATGGGAATGGAAAACAGAGAAAGTAATAAATGTGGGAAGGCAATACTCAAAATTTTTTGATCCAGTTACAAGTTCATCACTCATGATCCATAGCATTTTATTCTCCTTATAAAAGTCGATTTATATTTCATTTTCTAGTTAAGTAATAAATGATAATATTTGTGAGTAAGGACTTGAGTGCCACGTGTTACTCTCCATAGGAAAGATTTGACTGATGATTACTAAAGTAGCTAATGAAGATAAGTGATAGGTAAGCACCTGAGTGTCATATGTTCCAACTCTCTCAGTAGGAATTTGCAAATCACAGCTTAAATGAGGCCGGCCAGACAAATCCTGAAATGAAAAAATCACTTAGTTAAAGCACAGCATAACTTTACTGAAGAAAGTTTAGCGACATTATGTAATAGGAAAAAGTTCATTAGCTGAAGTGCAGAAAACAGTTCGGTTATATACAAATCCATTTTCAGAAAATAGCAGGTCGGTTCAACTTCCATGGCAAGTGGGATTTTTTTATCTCAGATGCATTCCCCATCAGAACCAAAACTTAGATATCAGCGTAGTCACTATCCTGACAACAAAAACTGATTCAATCAGGGTTTTGGAGAGTCAATGCTGGCACCTAATAAAACCTAATAAACTTGCTAGAAATTGCCAACTTGAGCAGCCATCAAATGAGTCTATGGAAAGATTCAGCAGCGAACCATGAATCATTATATTCAATTATCTACAAGAATCTTGAAAAAGAGAACTTTTAATGTTAATTTTGTAGGAAATTAAAGCATAAAACATACCAATACAACATGAACCAATGCCTCATCAAGAGGAGCCGAGAAGTCACCAAATCTATTAATCCCTTTCCTATCGCCAAGCGCCTGCAATAAAGCCTAATAGACAAAGCAAAGAAATTTATTACCAAACAAAAAAGAGATAGAGAAATAGAAATGAGCAAGAAAAGAGTCGGTAGACTAACTGTTCCAATAGCAAGAGCAACATCTTCATTGGTATGGTGATCATCTATGTGAACATCACCTGTGGCCTTTACATGCACATCAAACAGACCATGCGAAGCAAGTTGCTACAAGATTTACACAAACCAGCCATAGAAAAACACCAATCAATAATCAAAAGTGAAACACAAAGTTATGATTTTTAGGTTAGTATTCAGTAAGAAAGTTAACTAACATCTAACATGTGGTCGAGAAACGGAATCCCAGTATTAGAATCAGCAACTCCAGTCCCGTCCAAGTTAATCTTAACCGACACATTTGTCTCCTTCGTCACTCTCTTCACTTCTCCAACTCGAATCCCACCTAAACAAACTCAATTACTGTTAATCCATCGTCTCCAAAAATTAACGTTAAGCAGAGGAGAATATGTTACCGGAGATGGCCGCCGGCGCCGAGCGGCCGTTGTCTTGGATTGGAACAGCGCGAGGGGCTTGACAGTCCATTTTGACGGTAGGCGAAGAGGAGATTGGGAAGCGGATAGAGTTCAGGGCGGGTACGTTTAAGGGTCCAGAGGGAAAGAGCCTGAACGGTGGCGATGACGACGCACGTGTGGCGGCTGCAAACTCCATTTGCTTGCTTAAACTTAACCGATTGACGAATACTAATTTTATGTCGATGCCAAGGCAAGAATTCAAAACACCAAAACGCCGCCGTTTCATTCACAAGAGCCACTGCATTAAATGAATAATTGCTGTTTTATATTATCCTAATTTGATTATTCTTTTAGTTTTGTTTGTTTCATCATTTTAGTTTTTAATTTTTAATTTTAAATTGAGAAAATTTTTATCTGCTCAAAATTTTAGTTTTTTCTAATTTTTAAAATTTTTGAAAATCATAAAAGGCGATATTTTGTACTGCATTTATTTTTCTCATAATTTAATTTAATATCAATCAAATATATATTATTTAAAACTTTTTAATTCTTTTATTAAGATTAGACAGCATAATTTACGAACTATTACATATATCCAAAATCCAAGGCAAATACAACAGAGGAGAGTAATACAAATTCACGCTTTTATGATCACAAACACAAGTAGTTGTTGCATGCGGACCTAGTTTTAGATCCTCCAGTTGCTGAAGAGAACATTCCCCATAATTCGAACCGTTGGTTGGTCAAACATACCATCCATTTCTACGTCAAGCCTTCGAAAGCCTGACCTGCGCTTAACTCGACGAACAACATCATAAAGGTAAGGAATTAAACCTGTGTACTTATCCAGTGCTCCTGCCATCTTGAGAACCCAACAGTTTTTATGTACTTGCAGAATCCAATCCAGAGGGATAAGAACACACAAACCTTATCAAACTTTGTCTAGCCAATTGTCTCTCACACATACAGGCTTCCACGTTTCATGAACGTGCCTGCCACGTCCAACTAACCTCCAGAGACATTGAGACCAGAAGCACCAAATTGTATGGAAACTCATAGTTTAATCACATCACCGTACGACCATAGTAATTTATGATCCTAAAAGAGAGAACAGAGTTTTTTCTCCAAAACAGGGAATTTAAGTTAAATTATATCACATGAGCAAGTGCAACAACTAAAAACCAAGAATTGTTATTTGAAATTTCAGTTCAAAATTTGTCAACCATGTTCAGCAACTGACATCGTAGAATAAAGAGGTGTTGCCACCTAAAAATTGGAAGAGTACAGACATTCTGGACTTGCAGAAACTATATATATGAAGTTAAAATTCCGTAGAGTCGATATGTACATGCTGAATGGGTGGAGAAAGTCTGACAAACGTCTTGCAACAAAAGACCTGCCCGCCAACCTTCAGAAAAATAGGCCACGCAACAGCAGCTTCCCTGACTTGATTCTCGTTTGGCCTCAAATTATCTCCCATAAAGAACCCACTTTTAAACTCCTTACCCTAATAACCATGAAAATCACAAATTTTGCACCAGTGTCAATCGTGCTGCTATCCAAGATGGATAGTGCTGCAATCATGTAGACTTGGAAATACCCAGTCCAGATGTCGTGTCTGAGTATTGATTGTTTCAGTTAATCTAATACCCTTTCGCACGAACAAATTATAATTTGGCTGAGGTTTAAACAGCACTAAGCATAGTTTCAAATCCACTGAGCATCAGAGGAAATTGGAATTTCACATCTCATATGCAGGAGATTGTGCAAGAGGATCCTCTGCAGAAGGCGGCAGTTGAGCACAAACAACATCCACAATTTCCCTATCTATTTTTCTACAATCACTAAATGTACAAGCATTACCATTATTTGCATCAGCCAAATCCAATGCAGCCTTAGCTTCCACCTCTTCTGCATTATGACGTGCATCCTTGCAACATAATCTGGAAAAGTCATCCTTTGATTGAGTGTCAACAGTAGAAATTTCATCTTTGTCAACATCAGATTGATTTTTTCCAGCCTGAGCATCATCAACAACTCCCCTTTCACAAGCCACGACATTTTTTACAGAACAAGGAATGTCTTGTTTGCTTCCATCTGAGTTATCATTGTCGCACTCAGATAATCCATCATGGGATTCAATACTAGCACATCTCATACCCTCAGGTGCAACTGGCTTTTTAAGTTCATGAGAAGCATCTAAGATGTTATTCATTAACAAGCTACCACCTAAAGAAAGTGCTCCAGAATGTGCTTCAGTATTTACAGTAGTCGCATCACCTTGAAAACAAGAATCAGTATTGTTTAGAACGGTAGATTCAGCACCTGTCTTGTTAGTAATTCCTTGTGTACCATTACTTCCATCAGGGTCAGGCAATTTTTTCATGTCTAGCGAAGATTCATCTAGCTTAACACCTGATTCAATATCAGAGCCTTTATCATCTTCAAGTGACACTGAGCTTCTAACTCCATGAGATGCACCAAAAAATTTACTCATCATAGAGGCATCATTTGAGGGATTATCTCGACATTGGGAATCAGAATTAGCAGTAGCTACATCATCTGTCTCACTGTCACGCTCTGAACCACCATTACTACACTTGAGGTCAGGTCCACTGGAGGAGCCAATATCAGATTTACTTGCCACCTCTGGAACACAATGTTTACTGCCATCAGATTCTACTTTTCTTACACCTGCCGAAAAAATTGTAAATTCAATTAAATATATTTTAAAGGATATACATGCACAATGCGTATTGCCATCATATTCCACATTTCTTACAACAGCTGAGCAATAGTCAAGTTTATCAAAAATATTTTAAAGAATAAGTGCAAAATTGAAGTCAAATTCAAAGCCAACGAAACGCATTGGGTTAAAACCTTTGCTAGTCTTTAAGTTTCTGGCAAATTTTTCTTGCCCCAAAAGCTGCTTCTGCAACATATCTATACCAGGGAACACCAGCATATTAATAGACTTCAACTCGTGCTTAAGAGACTCATCCAGAGTAGTGAAACCAAAAACTTCCGTCCAAGTTTTTGTAAGCTCAGAAATTGCAGGGATGATCAACTTTTAAACTTTCATAGAGCAAAGTGCCTAAGCAGACGAAGAAGTGTCAATAATATAGTAGAAAAAGTATCCAACTTGAAGCAGATATAACTTTGGACCCACTTATTAGTAACTTCTGCAAGCAAAAATGTTTAGTTCCTATTCCTCACCATTTCCAGGGCATAAAAAAGTCGACGGCACATTCCTTGGCGCCTATATGTATGGCGAGTTCCAATAAATGGCATTTCTGCCAACCTTGTGCCATGAAACCTGGAAAATCATGGGCAGAAAAGATCAAAATCACCAGAATGGACCTACTAGGAAAATTCTAAATGCACTGCAAGTAGGTT
This sequence comes from Erythroxylum alaternifolium, assembly GCA_027478495.1. NCBI lineage: Eukaryota > Viridiplantae > Streptophyta > Magnoliopsida > Malpighiales > Erythroxylaceae > Erythroxylum > Erythroxylum alaternifolium. Next base: position 129,986 of record JANIIA010000115.1, read on the forward strand.
GGGTGATCATATCTAGTAGATAGAAGAAAAGAAAACACAAAGTTAACCAAAAGGACTCATGCAAGTAAAGACTTTCCACGGTTCAATATGAGCAAGTCTTCTGAGTGACTGTGTCTCGTTGCAATGTGAAAGAACTACATTTCCAGGTATTGAAGGAACCCTAGGCTTATAATTAACAACAAAAATTGACATATATTGAGAGTTTCATATAGTCCATTTATTAACTAAAGCTCAATAACTGTTTCTTTCAACAGCCAAATTGTTGCAATTTAAAAGTAAATAAGTGACTAAAAATCCAATACCTGATGGATGCCGCAGAAATTATTTCGTCACCCTTTTCTAAGATCGCGGTATAGAAGCCAGAGTAGTTAAGCCTGTTGAAGTTTGACCTGAAAAGATGAAAATATCAACATTAACAGAAGAAACAGCAGAAAAATTCGACTCCTACAACAAAATGCACCAAGTCAGAAATTTGGAAATCAAATTAACAAAACCTGACCACAACTTCGGAATGAATTTATGTTGAAAGCATATAAAAGAAGTAAAGTTTGGTTTAAAATAAGGAATGAAATAAAAATTTCTTTCCAGTAACCATATCCATTAAAGTATAACATGGCAACAGCCAGATAACTCCATTTAAGAACAGATTGAAAACTGAGTACACAAATCTATCTCAAAAACGAATGGATGCACAAAAAGTATAAGTTTAACATTGTTAAACTCAATTACCAAATTGCAAAGCATGAAACATTAAAAGAAATGAGTAGAAAGGCCTAATCCCCAATTGGGTTTCAGCCCATACTTTTATAATAGAAGAAAAATACTTGTTATCAGTAACATCCAATATAGTACTCATTAACATTCCTATAGAGTAATAAGAATTCTAACCTCCTATATAGGAGACATAACAATACTAACCCTTGAAAACAATGTTTAGAAAATTTATTGTTCTAAGTTCACAGTAAGGAACTAAACACATTTGATTGATCTATAATAGCATATGTAAGGCTATAATGCATGTTAATGATGCTATTCTAAAGGTCCAGATCAATTTCTAACAAACGTGTATGCAATCACAAAATAGCAGAATACTTACCCTGTGTTATAAAGAACATTGTGTATAAGATTGATTCCGCTCCTCCTGTCCACAATCGGCAAAAAGCATTCATCCATAACAGACAAAGCAACGGCAAGCTTTGAATTGCACTCTACCCTCTGAGGAAGTCCTGGCAGAGATTCATCCAATTCTGAATCTGTTCTATGAATAAGAGACCATGAAAATCCGGCTTCAAGTTCATGTTTGACCCCAAGATACCTCTGCAATTGCTCAAAGAGCTACAAAGCAGAAATGTATAGGTCAGCACGGTTACTCATAACTTGGTAATCAAATCAAAGGGACAGAAGCAAGCAATAACAAATTCCAATTAAACTCAGATATTGCCAACTGGACAGAATGTTGAACTCAATCAAGCCAGGTATATTTAATGATGATGGAGTGTGAAAATCAGAAGTTAAAAATAGAAATGATTTATGGAGAACTGAACTAAAAAAGCAGAACTAAAAGTTGAAAGATTTATAATGTTAGTTACAAATAAGCAATGTCATCGCAGTTACCACATAACCACGAATAGTGAACCACAAATATTGAAAACATGTAGGGGAAATTTACTTTCCAAAAACCTTTATATATCATAGTCAATTAAATATCCCACAAAATAGAAAGAAAATTGGATGCATTAAACTCATGGAATCCTAAAGAAAACTAGTATACCTCTTGGCATTTCTTGCCACAAAAACTATCAGCCTCAGGAGACAAGGCATCCATCTCCTCCACGCATGACTTGTGATCTATGGGGAAGAGAAAATTTTCATTTTCAATCAGAATATAGATAACAAGGATGGAAAGGAATTCGATTAGATGAAATTGGAAAGACATAGAAGATACATGTTTTTGCACACATCACACACGTAAGTAGCAGCGAACAGGCCGACTCATCTCCCTGAATAATATTCTCACTGGCTACCCCACAAAATTTGCAAGTACAATTTGGGCAATGCCAGTCACCTGGGGGAAGCATCTGCAATGGAACAAAACAGTGAGTTCCTAAAGGATGTCCTGGGAATAAAACACAACTATTTAACTACAAGATAGCTTAAAAGTAAGTTGGTCTATTTAACTCGATTCCTTGCCTTTATGAAACAGTATCAAGCCAAGAAGAATGGATCTGAAAACGTTAAGAATGCTTCTCTTATCTAAACACTTCATATGGGATAACAAGCTTCACAAGTCATCACAGGCCAACAATTTTCATAGCATATACAAAGTCTCAACATTCTTCTAACCAAAAGCATCTCAAACGAAAATTAGTTTTTGAGATCCAAAAACAAAATAAACTGCATGGTTTGCAGGCCATTACCCTCAACAGTAACCTTGGGCAAGCATATGAATCTCAAACAAAGATCCAACTCCAGTTCAACTAGATAAGTAAACTTATGGTAGTCTCTAATCTACTCACTAACCAAAGAATCCACATGCATTTTCAGTATGTCTTTCTTTTAGTATAAGAAGATTGTTAACGTTATTGAGATTATATATGCAAAAAGCTCTTTCAAATACCTACTTAGGTTAGAAGAGAACAACAAACGATAAAAAAAAGGAAAGATACAAACTTTAAGATAGTCACATATTGAACTTCTATGAATCAGTACAGAGCATAGCTAGAATTAATTCAAGCACGCAGCTTGGATGAATGGACGATAAACATAAAGCAACAAATAAAGATAAAAACACATACCTTTATATCCAGGCAGCTCTGATGAAACGTTGATGGACAACCATCACAGCAGATCAGGTCCCCACCATCCCCACAGAGGCCACAGGTATCATCATTTGGGTCATCACTATCAATGTCTACAGAGTGAAAACTGATGCGCTCAATAGAGTCCTGTCTATTCCATGCATCGATCTGACACTCCAGGAGGGAATTGCCAGAATCAAGATATATATTTTGGAATGGCTGGCGTAATTTACTCCCAGCATGGATCTCAAACTTTGAAACAGTGAGAATTTTACTACAGCAGCCACAGTGAATACCATCTTTTGTAATCCAGCCTTCTAGCATTACTTTGGTCCGTCTACGATTCATATACCTCACCTTTTGGCTTGGTTGCACAGTTCCAGAGTCAATTAGCCAGGCCAGCAGTGTCAGTTTTCCAGTATGTGGAACAAAACCATCACTCTCAGTATTTAGTCCCTGATTAGAATTTCGAACCAACAATGTGCACCTACCAAGTTTTCTACTTTTCCTACCTTGAGCGATGGATCCAGAGGATGGCTCTTCATTGTTATCATGCAAATTATGAACTGCACTCGGAACTTTTGCATTTAAACTGACATAATTGTTACCGTTTACTCTGCCTTTCATTGACTTATTACTCTGCTTTATGAAAGAGCTTAGTTTCTCTTCATGGCTATCACTATTCATGCTCTCCTCATCATGCTTTATACTTGAATACTTTTTCAGAATCTCATTCTCACTGTCCTCTCTCTGCTTCTTTTTCATTTCTTTTTCAATCTTCTTGCGAGTCTTCCTTGTCAATTGGCTAAGCACCTCATCTGACAATGGCATAAATGGAGAAGCATCAGTTCTCGGTTTTACCTCGTCTTCATCATCATTTAATTGCTTCAAAAGGGCATCATATGCCTTGATGATGGACCAATAAGCTGTTCCACCAGGGTTAATGTAGACCGCATCAAGGTAGTCTCTGTTCCTTCTAGGCCTGTAGTCTATTGTCCAACCTGCATCCAGAAGCATACCCCTTATACGCTCCCGCAGCTTTTGCTTTTCTGTACCAGTACTACGCTTAACTTTCCCCTCTCTAACTTTAAGTGGTGGGACCTGATTGGATGGAGTTTTCACACCTCCACTATTCATCCCTTTCATGGATTTCCGAGCTTTCACATTTTTCAGTCCAAGCTTCAATGATGAATCACTGCCATCAGAATCCTGGTCATGGCCTTTGTTTTTCTTAATAGATGATGATGATTTCACAGAATGACGAACTTCCATAGTAGTTCGTCCCAACTTCAGGGATGTATCACTGTCTTCTGTATCCTGGTCGCTAAATTTATGATGTTTCAATAATGATGATTTCATTGATTTACGTGGCTTCCTCTCTGTCCCAACAAATCCACCAAATTTCTCAACATGTTTGGGCTCAGAGTAAAATGAAGGACGGGGCAGAACATTCTTCTTGACGGTATCTTCTATCCTTAACCCCTTTCTGTTTTCTTCATCCTCCAAGTGATTGTAACTTCTCAGAGAGCCACCAACCTTCTTCTTGTTCACCATTACCTTTAAAACACCATTTTTCCCCTGAACTCTAATGGGTTCGTCAGAATCATAGTTATTATATGATATCGGATGTCTTGATACTCCTCTGCCATTACGATCTCCTCGACTTAACCCACTTTCCCTCTCAAAATAAGCACTTTTTCTCCTATCAGCAATGCCGTGTCTACTTGATCCTGTCTCATATTCCTCCCCAATGCTACTTCTTCCCACCATCATAGTCCCAAAAAACATCCCTTTCTCCAAACTCCCTACATCAAACCGTTTCCTCCTCACCATCTCCGCATCACCCGCTTCATATTCATTAAAGTCAAACACATCCAACCTGTTCCTCTTTCTCTCACTCAAATCCTCCCCATTCCTCCCAATAAAACCACCCTCATTTCGTCTCAAAACAACCCCCTTGTTCCTCTTCCGATCAACACCAATTTCTTCAATGCCACGCTTATAATCATTCAACCCATTACAGACCCTTATTGTCTCCGACCCCAGGCTTCTCCTAGGCGGCATCAATAGTTCATCGCTCGACCCCGAATCACTTAAATCCATTCTAGCTCGCTTCTTCTCCTTCTTCCCCTCAAAAACCTTACGTCCACCTGAAGACCCAACAACATTACCACCACCCTTCTTTCTCACAATCAGACAACCAGAGGAGTTCTTATTCTTCACAACAAACCCTGATGCCTCCCCAGATCTCCTCCCGTCTTCCATATCCAACCAAAACTCAACACCCAAAACCCTAATTTTCCAAACTCATCCCACAATTGAGCTAGAAAACCAATACAACACAATCCCAGAGCCTCAAATCTATGGCAAAACCAAACCCATCACATCAAAACCCACTAGATCTAAAGTTATTATCACATAAATGCCCCACATGAACCAATAAGTCACACGAGGATACCTTGCTGCCTTCGCTCACATCGAATTAAAGTCCCTCCGACGCCGATTGGTGACGCAACTTCCCGGTTAAAGAAAGCAAGATGCAGAAAGGCGGTGAAAGAGAGAGAAAGATTTAGAAAGAAGATGAGCGAGACAGATGGAGAAAGAGAGAGAGACTACAAGTACTTGTATTAAAATAGCTTCTAATGAGCCATTAGGACTCTTCTTCTCTGTAACAATTTCTTTTTTTAAAATTTTTTCTTTCATGCCCCTTTACCTTTTTTTCTTTTTAATTTTTTCCCTCCGAATCTGGTTCTTGAAGATCGAAACGTCACCGCTGTGATCTTCCCACGTAGACTAGGACCCATCAACAAAGTGGGTCATCTCTTACGTGGCATCTCTTGGTTTCTAGATGCATTGTTAGGGATTAACGATGGAGCGTGAAGTTTAATTGCGGTAAGTGGCGAGTGAACGGATGGATACGACAGTATCTTAGGATTAGGAAGAGTTTCGAGTGACGACTTTTGGCGGGGTTCTGTTCCCTGCAACGAGGTCAAACCGGTTTAGTAAAAATACTAGGTTGTTTTCTTTTTCTTTTTTATTTTCCCATGAAATTACCTATTGCAACTAACTTGCCTGTTTTTCTACAAGTTGCTGGTAATTAAATTAAGGGTAAAAAAAAATTTCTTAAGAAATCTTAGAAAAAATTTATTTTTAAAATTTTTGAAAAAATATTTCTAATATTTAAATTTTTTTAGAAAAATTATTTTTCTTAAGTTTTGAATAAAAAATGATAACGAAACACATAAACTTTAATGTTGGACTAATCAAATACTATTTATATAACGATTCAACTTAGCTCTTAAAATTGAACCGAATTAACTAAATCTTACTCAAATTAATTATTTAGTATAATTATTTTAAATTATTAATTGAAATCATATTTAATTAATTCAAATATAGTTTAAAAGTGGAGTTGAGTTAAGCTATCATATTAGTTACATTTAATTTGTTTACGTCTGATATTTATATTATGTGTACTTCTTCATTATTTTTTATCTGATATTTAAGAGATAAGTTTCTTTTTTTTTTTGAAAATTTGAAATTTTCAAGAATTTTAAACAGATTTTTTTAAAATTCTTAACCTACAATGGATGTTTATATCTTTTATCCTTAAATTAATCACATGATTTTTCTTTTGCTTGTATAAATTATTAAGCATTTCATGCTATTAAATGGTAATATCATCATCATAATTGAAATACTACCTCCTTTTGTTTGCCTTAAGCATGGAAAATACCTTGCACAACTTTCATATTTGTCAATGATGTTTTTCATTTGAAAGGAAGTAATTCCATTAATAAATTGCATCAACTTAAAATTAGGTAATATCTAGAATTTATACCAAATTTAAATTCTAAATTTTTAAAATTTAAATATAAACTCAATTGAATTTGTAAATATATTATATAACTAAACATTTATATTCATTTTATAAATTATATATAAAGTTTAAATTTTAATTTAGATCAAATGGACTTCAATTTACTAATAATTATAAATAATTAGACGTAAAATATTTTAAATTCAATTTGAACTAAACTTCAAATCAAATACTTACATAGTAAATTTTCAATTTAATTTGACCCGTAAAATTGAAAAGGGACGGGGTCGGCCCCGTTAAAGTTAGCATACTTTTGTCAGCAATAATTGTAATATGGTGGGGGAAGAATTTAACAATCATATACGATCTTAAATTTGGTAAAATGAGGTCACTTAACATGTTTACATGTTGATATCAATCAATGTCTTCAAGATAACCTTTTAATACAGGCACAACGTTCAGAAGCTCCAGTAGCTATCAACCCGGTGAGGCACTAGTCACGTGATTTAGCACTGGCTGGTAGAGCAGACGATACCAAGTACAGCTAACATCTGTCATGGTTTAGAACCCTACTTTGTCCTTACAAAAATTTTAGTTTGCTCATTTTCTTTCAGCTAGACCACGAAGAGGAATCTTATTATCAAACATGGAAAGGTAATAATGAACATGTTGAAGAAAAGGAGATGAATGGTAGTGAATGTTTAACTTCAGTATCACAACAGTTAATACCAGAAACCAAATCTGCAACTACTATGATTGTTCCTCGCATGTTAAAACTCAACTGCTAAAAGATTCCAAACATAACAAGGCCGGCTAAAGATTATAATCCCTGAAAAGACTTTGCTGAAGACGGAAGTGTTTGATTGGTGAAAACGATTTAAAGAAAAGACAGCAACATACTCTAATAGTACTACTGCAAGAGATTAAATGGCTGCCCTTTAGATCTTACTTCTTCTTCCCTGCCTTTGCAGCATCTCCAGCCTTGGTCTGCACATTGACAACCAAATTTGTTGGATACAGATAGGGAGATTCATATCAACAAGAATGGAATTGCATATTTGAAGAAAAAGAAATGGGCTCTATTACCTTTTTCACACCACGAATCTTCTTGGCTCTGTTTTTCCTTTCCTTCATCTGCTTTCTTGACTTCTCTACCTTGGTGTCTAGGCCATTCTATCATAAAAACAAGCACCAATTCAGATTATTGGTCAAACACATTGATGCATATGAGCAAAATGTTATGATACAGACAAAGAGGTGAATCGATGCAAGCTACAGTTATGAGAAAAAAAAATGCATATAACACCATAGTCGTAAGCAGTTAGCATACATAAAAAACCTAAGGTGCTGAATAGCCAAAACAGGGAAAGAAAAAAGGAAACAAATGTATTTTTTCCCTAAAAATACAAGCTATGAGTCAATATCAAAGAAGTGTCATCCACTTGTAAAATTTTATGAACCTCTGTATGGAGTGTATGGTACCCACAGTGAAAGAGCCATGGATTGTGATGTTAAATCACTATTATCTCTCTACTTTAGAATAAACCCGAAAGAGATAAGAAATATCCAAGTTTTGGACACCAACTATATACTCTCTGATAAAACGAAATGCATGTTTTTAGAATTAATAAACAATACAAAGTACATAAAAGAAAGTCTTATACATACAGTATTGGAAAAGCTACTCATACCATCACAAAAACATATCCACATTACCAAATTGAACAGCATCAAGACTAATGACGATGTTAGAAATAGCAAATTAGAAATCCACTTCCCCAAACCAAAACAAAAATGTATTAACGAGAATATCCCAAAGCAAATTTTCCTAAGGTTTTCCAAAATCTAACCGAAGCTCATCAACCCTGCCACATTATTTCATGCCATCACCCACATCAAGAGACAGAAAAGCCCAATCAAAGCACTATGAGAACATATAGTCATAACCCCCTTGTAAAACATAATCCACTAAGCAACCGCAATCCACAAGATCATGCAAATGCTTGTGAAAAAATAAAATATCCCGACATTCTCAACATATAAAAACAACAATAAAAGCATTTCAATTAAAGTGTGGAGTCTGGGGAGGTCCAAAAATACGCAATCTTTTTTCTAACTAGTAAAGAGGTTGTTTCTAATAGATTCACGAAAAAAGAAAAGACTAAAATAAGAAGATAATAAAATAATAAAAATATTATAAAATATAAAATAATAATAAATAAATAAAAGTAACGATAAAATAAAAATAACAATAAAATATGCACAAATAAAAATATAAAATAGGAAATATAATAAAAAATATAATAAATATAGAACAAGGTAAAAATAAAAATAAAATAAATACACAAATAAGACAAAAGATAAATGAATAAAACATGTCATCAAAACAAGTTTAGACTCAATAATTAAAAAGAAAGTACTACATATTAAATGTTTAAGTTAAATAAAGACCTATAAAAAAAAGGATGGTACGCTTTACCTTTCGCTTATCTATTTTTCGTGATACTTCACTTACTAACCTTAAGCCTCTACCAGTATAAGGCAAGTCCATTAGATTATTATTATTATTAATAATAACTTAATACATCAACCTTTTCTTTTATTCTTTTTTATTCTATTTATTTATACAATTATTTTAATTTTATTTACATACTTTTTTAGTATATCAGTTTTACATATCTACTCTTTTAACCTGCATTATTTTTTTTAATCACATTTGCATGTGGGTCTATCGAAAACAGCCTCTCTACTCTATAGGGGTAAGGCTGCGTACTATCAAACCTCCTCAAATCCCGCTTTATTGCGGGATTTTGGACTGGGTGCGATGATGAACCGACCTCAGTATATCCTAACGTTCTCAAGATATGAATGAATACCATATGAACAAACCAATAAATGTAAGATCCAGATCCGCTAGCCCTTGCATGCAACTCATAAAAAAACATCAATAGCAGCATCCACACTGACATAAACAAAACAAGGATACCAGCCTTGCCCTTGTTAATCTCAGTTATTGTCCAGTACAGCTTTAACAGCCTCATCTAAACATCTAGAATCTAGCATCAAAGTGGCTAAACACTAATTTCCAATTAATTATAAGCCTAAAACCATGAAAGAAGACCGCGTACAAGAGCATAAACGCGTATATTTCATGCACAAAAGCAACAACTGTAAGGAGAAGTAGCAATAAAGTACCCGAATGAGCCTGTACTTTGGCTCATACTTCTTTGCGCTCTCCACAGAGTCGTAAATCAGACCAAAGCCAGTTGATTTCCCACCTCCAAAATGAGTGCGGAACTTGAACACAAAAATGGAGTTAGAGTCCTTCACGTCATACAAGTTTGCAAGCTTCTCCTTTAGCTCAGCCTTCATAAACAAGCCAGTATTGTGTGGTGAACAGTATAATCAAATAAAGCATAAACAAACAAAAATACAAACAGACAGAAATAATACCTTCGAGACATTGGCACGCCCTGGATGGAGCACGTCAATAACCTGCCTCACAAAAAAGTAGAGTTCCGTTAAAAAAGCTACCAAAGTCCCAATTTTCCCCTCGCATGACTGATAATTTTCCCTACCATTCTCTAGGAACACAATCATACACAAACTGCAATGACCACGTCAAAAATACTACAAAGAAAAACAGAAGATTAAAAGAATGAGAGAGAACCCACAAATTGTTTCCTTGAGAGAAGCCTGTTAGTCATGAACTTCCTCGTCCTGATTGTCACAGCCTTGTCCGCCATGGTTACTGCTCGAACACAATGGTACAAACTCAAGGATTACTATTTTCACAAATGCATAATTTAATGGAATTAGAACTCAGGTGATCTATAAGTATTACTTGAGATTGGCAGTATATCTCTGATTTCCACTTGCCGCCGATTGGAATAGAGCGAGGCTGTGTTTTAGACAGACAAGTGAAAAACTCGGGTATTTTAGGGTTTTGTGGAACGGGATAATAAATTGGGGGGTGTTGGCTGTGGAGAATGTCGTGCTCCAGTCTGGAATAAGATGACCCGTCTATATGTCCAAATTGCATATCAAGGATGAATGGGTTGGGCCGAGCCGGTCAGCCAAGGCCTGAATTAATATCTAATATCTTCATTTTCGCTTATTAATTAGGAGTTTTAGCCTCATCCTCAAAGTTTTTTAAAAATAATATTTTAAAATTAACATGATTATTTTGTTTTAATTATACTTTTATATTTTATTTTACTTCAATCTAACTTTTTATATGTTAATATTGAGTTATTTTTAATTTATTTTTAAACTGCTAACAATTTGATTTTTTTGAGTACAAATACCAAATTGGTTTGAATAATATAAAAATATATATTTTTAATTATTAAATATACAAATATTTATATAATTAAAAAAATATAGTAGACAGAAAAAATAAGTTCATTATAAATTCATTCTAGATAAATATTAAATATTAAATATTAAATATTTATTATTTATTATTTAAAAAACAATAATAACATCACTAATAATTAATTGAATTTTTGATTAATATAAATATTTCATATTTCTTACAATTTTTCTCTCATATTTTAAAATTCTTGCAAACTATGTTGAAAGACCTAACTCATTCCCAAAAGCTAGCTTGAAAGGAGAGGTTTGCACACTATTATAAATAACTGAATGTACTCATGCTTGTCTAATGTGGGATTCTTGACACACCCACCTCAACTCAAAGCAAGATTGAACATCTGTTGGGCATATTGGACAAAGAGACAGAACCGAACACTACCCCAAACCATTGAGACAAGCAAGCTCTGATACTATATTGAAATGCCTAACTCACTCTCAAAAGTTAGCTTGAGAGAGGTGGTTTGCACACTATTATAAATAGTTGAATGCACTCACATTTTTTCGATGTGGGATTCTTGACAAATTATATCAAAGTAATATCATACTCTTATTCAATATTCATATCTTTATTGCATTTTTGACAATAAATTTTTATTTTAACAGAAATTTTAAATAAATTATCCCCCTGTTAATTTATCTTAATTTATATCTTAATGAAAATGTATATAAAATAATAAATTTTATTGAACAAATTAAAAAGAATAAGGAGTTTTTATTTTATGCAAAAAATTAATTTCAAAAACATTAAAAATTATCTTTAAATGAAAATAAAAAATGCTTAGATTTAAATTCTTGATACATATTAATGTAATCTAAATAAACGAAATAGAGTCATACTCAGTGCAACGTATCCGGTGCATAAAATTTCCTGTTTTGCGAGAGTCTGAAGAGGATCATAATGTACGCAACTTTTTCTTTATATTTTAAAGATCGTTTGCATTTTATAGTTTTTTTAATATTATAAAAAAAGTTTTTTGTAGTTCATTTCCCTACTTTACTATTAAAATCTTATTAGGTATAAACAAATAATTAGAAAGGCATCCAATTCCAGGTTAAAGGAATGCATTGGTGCACGAACGTCTCCGTCGTCACACCCACAAGTCCACAACTCCTCCCATTCTCGCATGTGAGCTTCATAAGTTTCCCGTGTGTTATGAATACTGTGAACCCTAAATTCAATGTACACTTTCAATTAGAGATGAGAATAAATTGTTAAAATGTTAGAGTTATAAAGTTTGAGTTCAAATTTAAATAAGATTTTGACGCGTGAAAATTTTAAATATATAAACAATTATATATTCTTTAGTATATTTTATATTTTTAATTTATCAAATAATAAAATTTATATGTGTCATAAATATAATATGTGAAATTTGACATGACTCTTTACATAATTTGCATTAAGAAAAAATATAACGATAAGTTCTATATATCTCCTTGAATAGCTAACCTTTCATGGCTTCTTTTATCCTATCAGTACAATAAGATTATGCCAATAACATGGACTCAGGTCGAAACCGTTCAAACTTTAAACGTCTAAAGCATCTAGTGGAAGGGAAGTTGCTCTGCTAAGAGAATGTGGAAGCATAGACCCTGCGTAGAAGCTCTCGGCTGTGGCAATATGCTCTGGATTATATGCCTCATAGCTTTGGAGCATCTGGTTCGCAAATTTGCTGCGTCTCTTATCATCACGTGGAGAGAAATGTAAATTGGAATGCTTTCTGTTTAGAGAATGAATGGAATCTCCATTTCTTTCCCTCGTTACTCTTGGCAAGTTCGGAGGGAACGCAGCAAGATTGGGTCTTTTCTTCTCTCTTTCATCAGACTTGGGATTCAAGCTCAAGTGTCCAAGTTTGACTCCCAGTTGTTGGTGTCTAAGCTCCTGTAACTGCATCTGATACTTAGCCTTAAGCCATCTGAGTTCTTGCCGAATTTCGTTCTCATAATCTTCACGTAGAGTACTGGATCCTGAATGGTCTGATGAGGCGGAGTTTCTTTCACTGGATTCACCAGGATTGTTCATATTTTTTATGCCGTTGTTTCCTTCTTCAATGGTAGACTGATTCATCCTGTTATGTTCTACAACACAGAGGATCTCTTTTGTGTGATGTGAACTTGACTCTGGTGCTTCTCGCTGAGCCCATATATCAGTGTAACTCACGTCATTGAATTGCTCAGATGAAATCGGTGCATTCTCTGCATCACTACATCGCTGTGGCCCTCCGACTTGGTACGTTACCTCCTCGAATCGACCATGAATAGCAGCACATCCATTTTCAGAACACTGAAGAACTTGCAGGTTTCTGAAGCCTGAACCATTCGAAGATAAATGATCCCGTAGGTAACCATGTGGACATTGTGGACTTTCCTCTGCGAGGCCAGGGATTCCCCTTTTCCATTCTGGTACCAAGGTAGCAATCTCACCATCCATCATTTCTGCTATCTTCAAAACATCTTGGTCATTAATGTCAAGCTCCGCAACCATTTCATTCGCAACACTAAGTGCAGTGTCGGCCTCCACATCAAAAGGGAAGTAAATGTTCCGAATGCGGCCTGCGTAGAGGAATGAACAATGTTCTTCCAATTCAATACGTACTTAAGCACAAGAATGGATTTACAAAGTTAGAATTTTGTTTTTTAACTTGCCTTCTTCATCCGCAATTCTGAGCCTTAAGAAGACGTCATCATCTTTCCTTCTACCTTTTATTGCAATGTCAACATTCATCAAATGTTCATCCCCTTGACATGAGAAGAGATCAATCTCACTTGTGTAATGTTCATCAGGATGGTAATAATCACTTTCATTCTGAAGATCGTAACTAGAAAAGTTGATGAAACCATAGTCGTCAGTTTGGAGGAAGGCGTCGTTCAGAAGCTCTCTAGCAGACAGCCTATTGGATACAGTAGCTAGACACTTCTCCACAAATTGCTGCACTTCAGGGTCCTTCACTTTATACAAAGCGTCGGGTCTTTTCCCCTACAGGAAAAGTTCACAATAGAAAACGGAGACAAAACTTAATCTAAAGATGAAAGAAGAGTTTGAAATGCTTACGGCGACAACTTTCTTGTATATCTGAGCATGGTGGCTGCATTCACTGTACGGGTATTCGAAGGTAACCATCTCTAATACGCACATTCCAAAGGAATAAATATCAACCAGTTCATTATATTCCTCATTATACACCTCTGGAGCCATAAATTCTGGTGTTCCTGGAAAGCAAAACTAAAGGGGCTTAAAAAATAACTAGTGAATGATTGAGCGTTAGTGTCAACTAACAAAGAATGAAACCAGACACAGAAAGTTTCTGAAAAAGTCCTAGCTTACCAACACAGCGAGCCGCATGGGATTTCTTAAGGATTGCAGCCAGGCCAAGATCACCAATTTTAACTTCTCCTTGATTGCCATTAATGAAAATATTATCACACTTCAGATCTCTGTGAATTATAGGGGGGTCATGACTGTGGAGATATAAAAGCCCTTTCAAAATCTGCCTACACCAATGTTTCACGGCTCTAATATTCACTCTTCTGTGTTTTAGCCTATACCTGTGTATCGACAAACCCATTAGCTTCACAGATTTGAATTACCCAGATCAGAAAACTAGAAAACTGAAAGGAAAAAAAGAACAGGAGTTTAGAACTAGTAATAATGCTTACTGTCTTAGAGTACCAGAGGTGAACATCTCGGTGACAAAATTAATATTCCTGTTGGCTGTATCAACCCAGGAAGTGTAGAACTTCATGATGTTTTCATGCTTTAAGGTTTTGAGCAGGTGAATTTCACAGTAAAGCCTCTCAAGATCTTCAGGACCCTGCAAGAAATCGTAGAGCTTTACCTGATTCCAAGCTACCTCAATCCCGTCGTACTCGTCAAAGGCTCTATAACTGCAGCAACAACAATTTTCGATAGCAAAAACAACAAGAAGAGATTAAGAAGAAAACTTTTGACAAGTCTATGCAAAAAATGATAAGGGATAAGGAGGCCATACACCGTCTTTGAAGCTCCTTTGCCCAGAACTTCATTGTACTGCAGAAGAAAAACCAAGCTTGTATATACTTCTTAGAACACAGATTGGGAAACAGATGTGTAAAAACCAAAAACAAGTAAAAAAAAGAGAGCATATTTATCCAATACTCACTCTTCCATATCTTCCAGTAGGATCAACTTCAACAAACTCAGAGTAATCTTCAAGGGTTGCAAGGCCATTCATTCCTGCTGCTATCTAGCAAATTCTAGCAACAATGTTTAGATGTTCTTGTTCCTCTTAATACAAATACAAATAGGAAGGAGCGTGAAGAGAGGAAGAAAAAGAGAAAAGAGTTGGTGTTATATTAATATTCTGCCTCGGTGACTCCATCGAAAGGACAAAGAAAGGTGAATTGGCAACTACTCTGACAAGAGACCACGAGGGAAAACAAGGATATCACAAGGTTGCCCACTTAACATCACAACCTGACAAAACATCCTCTCCTTTTCAGTCATCTCAAAACACTCTCTCTTAGTTCACGAGCTGTAAAAACCAAAGACTGGACACGCTTGCCCACTCTTCGTTGCTCTTAAACATTGACCAACCAAGTTTCGGATTACCTAGGAGTGGCAAAAAGATTGAAAGTTTGCCTTCGTGATAATCCAGTGAAGTTGCTTTTCTACTTAATTTGTCCTCCGTCTGTTGGCACCCCCATGATTTTATCAGCTGGTTTGTTTGGCCTTGTTTGGTTAGTTATAGGCCTTATTTGGTTACATTAGCTGTTAGTTATAGGCCTGGTTTGACAATCAGCTGGTTACATTAGCTGATAGTTGATTCTATCAGTTTTTAGCTGATGGCTGATTTTATCAACTGATCTGACCAGTGAATTGTATTAGTTGTTTGTTAGATATGTTTGGTAAAATCAGTTGTTTAATATTAGTTGTTGATGTGTAAAATGACTTATGAGGCATAGTTTTTTAAAAAAATTATAAAGGCATTAATTTGTCACTCGTGCATAATTGTGGGCTTTTTTATTTTTTATTTTTTATTTTAATTATAATTATACTAATATTACTTTAATAAAAAATTAAATTAAATTATAAATTTAATTATTACTTTAATAAAAATTAAATTGAAATTAAAATTTAATTATTACTTTAATATAAATTAAATTAAATTAAATTATAATTATAATTATGTTATTATTAATTTTATAAAAAAATTAAAATTAAAAAGAAAA
>JANIIA010000115.1:164469-178686 GCA_027478495.1 Erythroxylum alaternifolium
TTTTTGAAAAGCTCCAAATTTGAGCTTTTGAAAAAGCTGTATTTCAGCTTTTAAAAAAGCTATTTCTACTCCAAAAGTGCTTTTGAAATTTACAGCCAAACACCCATTTTTTCCTTAAAATAACTTTTGCGGTAGAAAAAAGTACTTTTCTACTTACCAAAAGCTGAACCAAATACACCCTTAAAACAGTCAAAACTAATAGGGCATAATTGCGATTATAAAAAAGCTAAGTGCAAAACGCTGATGATATAGAACTTGTTAAAAATTAACCGATTAAGTTGAATAAGCGAACCCACTAACAGGTAACCAAATAAATAATTCAGCGTTAAGTGACGAGTTTGATCTAATTAACGTTTATAAATTCTAACTTGTCTTCGTTCTCAGTCAATTATCCTCTTTAAAAATGTTACGTGTTATAAAATCTTTCTGGTATACAAGTAGACTATTTGAAAGCTTACAAGTAATAAGTGTTACCCTTATCACGACATAAAGTCGAAACTCGTGTTTGAATAAGTTAATGCCTGAATTAAGAAACTTCACAGGGCCACTCAGCGAGTAAGTAGCAGATTCATCTTCCATGACCCAAGTTAAATATCGGCCCAATAACTTCACAAAGTACTTAACAATTCGGCCCAAAAGAGCTAGTCATATTAATCAGGAATAATCAATTCTTAAATGCTCGACTTTTTGAGAATTTTTTAAGTTTAGTATTTAAAATTTTAAAATTTTTAATTGAATCAACACTTTTTTAAAATCTTAACAGTTTAATTTAAAACCTTGACGTGACTAATAAACGGACATTGCTATTCAGAGTGTAAGAAAGGAAGAGAAGAATGAAAGAGATATGCTACTAGCCATTGTTTCTATTTTATTTTTATTTTTAGTTTTTGTTTTTAAATTCAGAAAAACATTTGTTTGTTTAAATTTGTTTGTTTTTACTTTTGATTTTGGTTTTTTTACAGTTTTCAAAAATTATGAAAACTATAAAAAATAGTTTTTGTTTTTTATAATCTAATTTACTATCATTTAATATATTATTTAATTATTTAAATTTTAATAAAAATTATAAATAATTTAATTTTTATAATTAAATTATATGTAGTTAAATTTTAATAATTATTAATAAATATAATTAAATTTAAAATATATAAATATTCAAATAAAAATTGATTTAATAATTAAAATATATTTCAAAAAAATATTAATTTTTAAATTATTTATTTTGTTAAAATAACCAAATATTAAAATAAATATTATAAAAGAGATTAAATAAATTTATTTAATTAAAAATAACTTATTTTTAAGTTTTATCTAATATGTAATTATTATTAGTTATAAAAACATAACTACATTAACATTAACAACTAAACAAATTTTTGTTTTTATTTGAAAGAAAAACAGAAACAAAAAACTGAAAACTACAACAAAAAGCATAAGTAAAACCAAGCAACCCTAAGTTTGGATTTATCAATCTTTCATTTAAAGAATAGACCGATGCAACTAATTAATATTTAATAAACTAAATCACATGCTTAAATAGCTTATTATAAAATATAACTATAATAACATTTTTGAGAAAAAGGTCACCCTAAAGTTTATACTTCCCCATAATTAGCATTAGCAATTGGTATTTATAAATATGAAACTTAATACTTACAAATTATGTAATTTTTTATTCTTTTAATTATGGTTTTCACTATAACAAAACACAATTACTTATAACATTGAAATAAATTAATTTTGTAAGTCTCAAATATAGCCTTTAAAATTTTATTAAATTCAATTTTTAGCCTAATAAAATTAAGGCAAAAGGTTTAAACCCAATTTCATTCAAAATTTTGACCCATCTGATTTAATGTGTTGATTTTAAAATTTAAAATTAGTTAGAATTTAACTTTGATTATATTCAAATCAATTCATTAAATATATAAAATAGTATAAGTGGCCATATTTCAAATTGAAATCCTCTGTAAACTTTTTTTTTTTAAACGAAGGAATTTATAGTCGTTATCTTTTGGATGCGCATTAGGTGAATCTTCAGATTGACGTAATAGCCTGTAAATCACGTCAATCAGGTATTCCGTATTAAGCAGACCCTATATGACAGACTCGATCGAGAGAGCGTAGATAGGGAAATTCAAACATAGGACTTTTTGACCTTATATTTCTTACTCCATCAACTCAATTACTTCCTAGAAGTCGTAAACTTGATTTTCCATGAACATAATCTCAATCTAAAATGTAATCAAATATTTTTTTTTACCTTAAACTAGATTAGAGCACCCTATTTTTATTAGATTGTTTTAATCTTGTATCATCAATTATATATATATATATATATGTGTGTGTGTAAATTTTAAGTAAATATGTAAATAAAATTTAATAAAATATAGTAAAATAATTTTTACGGCAATAGAATATGTATCCTTCTTTAAACTAACAAATATTTGTAAAAAAGAAAGTGCTTGATCACTAAGGTCTAATCATTTGATATGACAAACACTAATCAATTTGATAACCCACTATATTTTCAAAGCATATCTAATCATCATTTTCCCCTCTGCCCCACTTCCTTTTTTTTTCCCCCCCTCCTTTTCCTTTTTCTCTATACCTTTTATTTAAAACTTCGATTAATAGCTTCATAAACAACATGATTTACAACTTTAAATTATTAAAAAAAGGAAGAAATTTACCGTTACCATATCTGGTTGATTAGTTGCCCTTTTTCTCTCGTCAAAGTATGTGGCTAAAGTACTACGAATGTACAAAAGTACGGGGCTAAAGTACTAAGAAACGAAAGTGTTTAAGGAGTGCTTAGTTTAACTACTACGATAAAATAGAAATGAGTAAGAAATAAAATAAGATGACTGATAATATATTATAATTATATAAATAGTATTTTTATATCTGTTTTGAGGTAATATTTTATAGTTTAATATTTTATAGCTTCAATATAGTAGTAAGGAATGAAAGTTATATCTATTTTCGTTCTTCATTGTTTTCGTCATAATTCTTATCATCTTTTCTCGAGCAAACTAAGCATACTTTTATCGTGTTAAATTTTTAAAAAATTGTTGCATGATATTAAAAAACTAAAAAATATAACTTTATTAATTATTTTAGTTAGGAGTAAGGCTAGCCCCACATTTAGTGAAATTTCATTACTTTTAATCAGTAATTAAAACTTAATTAATAAAATTCGTTATATATAATCTTTGGTTTACGTTCAATTAGAGAATTCTATTTAATCTACAATCATCTACTTGATAATCTTATTTAAGCATCATATAGAGTTGTCATAAATAATAATTGAATTCTATACTATTAAACAATTTATTTCAAACATAAAAATTATTTTTACATCGGTACTTCAATAATAGCAACAATTCAGTAAAAATTTTACTGATCTGTGAAATATGAAAAAGTCCAGTAGTGTGTAGTCTTACCCTTAATTAATAGTGAAAATCTTTTTACATTATCTTACGTCATAGTTCATTTCATTTTCTTTCACATTTAATCATTATAAAAAAATCACGTTAGAATGGGATGCATAGAATAGAAGAAGCCAGAGAGGCAAGCACTATAGACTGTTTGAATTCAAAGGAGCAATGATATGGTTCTAGAACAATTGCTTTTAGGGTTTGGGTGACTGCAGGGAGGGAGGGTGTTGTTTCAAAATTTGAAATTCCCCATAAGGGTAGGTGAAAGTAAGCAATCCTAAGGTATCGACTTTATTAGACTTTTGGGCACGTGAGATGAGAGTCATCAATTTCAAGTAGGTAGTTATGCTGTATAGAGTTGGTAATATTAGTGTCCGATTGGGTCCCAAATTAATAGGATATATTTAAGTTAGATTAAGGGCAGTCCCAAACTCAGTTTGAACGGTATAAATATTTTTGTTAAAATAATGTTATTTTAGTATAATGTTTAAAATAATATTATTTTAATAAATTTTTTTTAAAATTTGAGATTAAAATAATGTTATTTTGAAAAATCTAAATGAGTTTGAGCGCAAACTCAAATTGCACAATTTGAGTCGTGTCTTGGGTAGAGTTGACAATGTCTGTCCGACCCAACTAAACGAAGCACGAAAATTTCAAATAAATGATTATGTTAAATATATTTTTAAATTACAAAATATATTTAATGAAATTTCATTTGGACTTGAGCTCAGGTTAAGAATCTCCGGTCTTATCAAAATTTAGGTTAAATTAGATCACGAAAATATGAGACAAACTTAAGTTCAATTTGCCTCGTTATCACCTCTAATTATTAGAAGTCGGGTTAAGTATGGCTCGAAATCTAACACAACCATATTTATTGTCATTCTTTTTTATATTGATTCTTCAAATTACTTTAATTGAGATGCATCCAGCAAAAAAAAAAAACTTTATATATAATCCGACAAACGTAACAAATATTACCTAACTAACCAACTATGATTGTGTAATTTAATTGGCTCACAGCTTACTCGTTATAGTCTTGGAAAGCCCGTAGGATTTGTACCATACGCCTAATGCAACGTGTCACCGGTAGTTGAGTTTGACTTTAGCTGGTCAACAGTAGAAGTGTTTTAATAAGTCTTTACTATTTGTTCTCCGTAAAGTTGGAATGAGATATCAATGGCACGGAGGAATTAGATCCTCTTCCCATAAAGTTGGCCTTCACTTTAAGATCACCGAATTTAGATTTTTTAAAATAATAATAATAATATTATTATTACTAGACAAAAACAAGTATTCTTAATAAATACATTTAAATCCAATTTACTTTGTTTTTTCTCTAGATTTAACCTAAAATTTTAAAATAATTAAATGTTAATTTCAATAAATAATATATTGGTCATTATTTATTTATCATAATAATAAAAAAATGATTATATATATTAAATATAAAAGTTACAATGAAATGTTAATTATTTTAAAAATATATATTAATTAAAGTATTGAGTGTACATAATAATTCAAAAACTATGTAATTTAAATAATTTTCTTGATAAATTAATAATTCAAAATTAAATAATAAAATTAATTTAAATGATAATTATAAAAGTTAGCATATTTTTCATTTGTATATTTATAACTTCAAATAAATTATATTTTATTGCAGTTGCAATTTGAATTTGAATTTCAATTTCAATTATTTCATCGCAATTTCGTTTATTGTTGATGCAAATTTATTTGTGAGTTTTGAAATGAAAAAAAAGTTATTTTAAAAACATCTGCAATTGCATAAAAGAAGAGAATGGATGGACAAGTACGACTGACGTAATAGTTTCAATTCCTCACTTAAATCTTATATGTGTCAGAAGTCTTAATTTTGAGTTACCAAAAATAAAAGAGCGGAAAATTTTCTTGTTGATAATTCTTTAGCCTCTAGAAAATATTTTTTGATCGGATCAATTGCGGACGTTTCCTTTCCAGCGGCAATGTTAGAGTATAGAACTATTGAGAACCTGGACTTGATGGGAACTTAATACTGACTGAAGAAACAATGAGCAATCAGCGACTGACTAATCAATATGTGACGATTATTTGTATATAAAAATGTACAGATTAGGTAAGAATTTAAGGGACCTTAAAATTTTAGATTTATCTCTTTTAAAACTCTAAAATAAAGTTTTAAGAGTTTAAAATTAGTTCAACAAAATTGAAATAATCAAAGTATATGTATGAAAAAAAAAGAGAATGGATGTTATGATTATTCTCTCAGTCTCAGACATCCAACAAACACGTGCCTCCACATCATATCAAGCCCGCTTTCCTCGTTCCAAGCAATTGAATCATATAAAAGAAGAGTAAAAAGTTAATCAAACGGTCTCATTGGTATAATGTAGTGTAGTCCACCTGTTAAAGCTTGTCCTTCGTTGACCACGTTCAATTCGTGGTTCTTATTTATGTTCTTTCAACAAAAAAAAAATGTTTCTCATGATTATTTGATTTTGTATAATTTAAGCAGGAAAATTCAAACGCTAGAAATGACTTGTTATTTTAGTGAAATGGAGAATATTAATTAAGAGTAAAATTAAATTAAACTTATGAATGTTAATTCAATTAATTTCTTTAGCTAATTTTAAATTATTACGCTATTACCTAGACCAACTCAATAATCTTTCTTCGAGTTTCTTCATCCCTCTTAGACTATGTTTTGGAAAAATTACTATGCTTGCACCTATTATTAAGAGTGGTCCTCTGCTTAAATAAGCTTGTAAAAAGTTCTATCTTCAGATTAAGTGCAAAGATCAGAAGAAATGTGATTGTAATATCACGAAAAAGGAGTACCGTTCTTGGACAAGGAGTATTCATACCACCTTGTCTACCTCACGTCCTAAAGTCAAGGGAATCATCTAGAGTTCTAGATTAGAACAATATAGTCGCAGATCTACAACGGCAGAATATTACGTAAAACTTGAAATCTCTAAAAAGCTGATCTTTCTATGAAGGAAACAGAAGCATACGTATATATGTATTGGAGCTATACGTTTTGTTCTTACACTTCATGAAATTATAAACAAAGGTAGATAAAGGAAAGTAATAACGTGAAAATTGTCATCATTAGCGATCATTAAAAAATTAAATTAGGACTAATATAATTTTAAAAGTTTTGAACTGATTAAATTTTTATTTAATTTTTAATTATTTTAATAATTTTTGTTGTTAAAAATCGATTAATTAATCTATTTTTGTAAACAAATTAATTTTTATAAATAAAATAAAATAATCAATGTTTATTTAACAATCTTCTTTTTTAATTAAATTTAAAAACTTTCAATTATTAAGAATACTCATTTCAATTATATTTCAAATTTTTTAAAAGTTTAACAAATTGTATAACAGATAAATATCAACTGAATATTTTAAATATTAAATATTAAATATATTAGTTTAACTTCTAATCTAGCTTTTAAAACATGGTTGGTAGGTAGTGTTAGGGTATCATTTCACTTGAAATTTCAAACCATTATTTTTTATGTTGAATCTCTTTAAATTATTATCCTTGGAAACATATCAGCTTGTATATATATAATCCCACTTAATTTTATAACATTAATCATTAGTTATATTTAAAATATTAATTTTTTAATTTATTATAAAAATAACCTGACATTCTACGAGCTTACATATCATGACTTTATTTTATACGTAAATTATAATAAAGTAAATATAATTAAAAAAAATTTGAATTAAAAATATAATTTACATTATATATATATAATGGCCGGCTCGTCCTCCCACGATTTCTATATCCCAAGTCGCCGTTTTCAATCTCTGTTTTCGATGATTGCGTCAAGCCGAAGGCTTGGAACATAACTGGTCTTTTTTCTTTCCCTTCATATTGCTTCTGGTTTCTCGAAATGGGCAAGAAAGAAACACAACATCCGCTTAAAGATCATCCCAAATGCAGAGAGAAAAATGAAGCCGTGCTCAAGCTTCTAAGGAAACAAGCTCCTCTCTCGCTGAAGCAGGTGGGGTCTTTTGTGTGTTATCACTGTTAATACTTAGTTTCCTTTCACTGTCAAGATCCAAGCTTTCTCCGTTTGTTCTTTACCATTTTCTCCATCGTTCTTTCCCATTGTTCCTTTTACAACTTGAGTGCTAGAGGTCAAGTTCATCATCTGTAATGGGAATGTTAAATTTCAGATAAAAGTTTTTCTCTTTCTGTTCTCTTTATCTTCAAGATTATATCAGTCATGGAGGGAATAGCGACTGCCATTAACATTATGTTCTACCTAATCACAGGAGAAATTCTGCAATAACGCTTGTGTTGGACGGTTTCTGAGAGCTAAAGGTGATAACGTGAAGAAGGCTGCAAAGAGCTTAAGGGCTTGCCTTTATTGGAGGGAGAGCATAGTGATTGGTACTGTAACAAAAACCGCCCGTATCATATGATCACTACCACCAGATTATGTAGAAAAGTTGTTTCTTACCCTTTTGTCTGCTACTTCTCAGTCATCTCTTTTTTATAATCATTCGTTTTCCTTTTTTTTTTTCCGCTATACATGTGGAATCTTGCTTTTCTCTCTTAGGTCGAATGGTTGACTGTTAAAGTTGCCACCAGTTCAAAATAAAGAAGAACAAACGTTTGCTCAGAATCTATCAATCACTGTATTTTTTGGTTACTTTCTGATTTCTGCTTCTTATTTTGGAATACAGAAAACTTGATGGCAGATGAATTTTCAGCTGAGCTCACAGAAGGAGTAGCTTATGTAGCGGGTCAAGATGAAGAATCAAGACCTGTTTTGGTAATTTTGATTTCGCCACTTTCCTCTTTTGGCACTCTCTTCATTTTTTCAAACCGAAGGAAAATGGGAAACATAGCCAGTAGGGTTCTTTCTGGATGTCTTCTCACGATTCCAACTTTGCATCTATTACGTATATACTGGTTCAAAAGCTTTACTATTCCTTTATTCCCATTGGTTACAGATTTTTCGCGTTAAACAAGATTACCACAAGTTCCATTCACAAAAGCTGTAAGTGATCATTAACACTTTCAGATTCTACCTTCATTTCCATTTCTTTGTGCTTGTTAATTCATCATCTGTTATATCAAAAGTCTTATGTTTCACTTCAATTTCTGCAGATTCACCCGCTTGCTGGCGTTTACTCTGGAGGTAGCCGTATCAAACATGCCAAGAAACGTCGAACAATTTGTACTCCTCTTCGATGCAAGTATGTCCATTTCTTGCGAAATTTCGTTAATAACCCATAAAAGTTTGGGAACATGTAACCCCTTTTTTCGGGTAAGAATGCGTGAGCTCAGACTCATAGCTCGGCTATATTCCCGTTCAATGTCTGGACTGCTCCTTGATGTGTCGTCTTCATTGCTCCATTATTGGTCTGGCTCTTTGTGTTATATGGCATTATCGGGAATTGGACCTATATATATATATATAAAACCATTCCATTTTATACTCTCCTAGAATTGGTCAATTCTATCATCAGAAGCACTACTGTCTCTTTTGTACGTTCTTCATTAATACTTGAAAAGCTCATAATTTGTTGGATTTAAATCAGCAACTGGGTCTGGGAGTGGCACTGGCATGTGTTTGCTTATAGTTTGTTTTTCTTATCTTTTCAGGTTTTTTCAGGTCTGCTTCAGCTTTTATGAATTTGCTCTTACCAGCACTGAGAATTGTGGCTGAGTACTATCCTTGCAGGCTTTACAAGGCTTTTATAATTGACCCACCTTCTCTATTCTCTTATCTATGGAAGGTAAAATTCAAACTTTTCTGCCTACTTCTCGTCATCTTGTGTCTTTTTGCGGGTTGTCTCGTTTTCTGTTTGTTTGTGAAAAGTACTCTACTGTTTGACTTGTTCGACCTGCCAAGAGGTTGTTACTATTGACTTACTACTGTTACTTTCTTGCCTTTTTTAGTTCATTTTTTATAGCGGTCCCCTAGAAATGCATAAGTCAAATCTGGCCTGCTTAATAATTGTGGAATGTGGACGATTGCAGGGTGTTCGACCATTTGTTGATCTATCGACTATCACGATAGTGGTATCTTCGTTAGACTTCGAAGAATCATTAGAGTTTTGTGATTTTGGCAGTTATCCACGAGTTTCTTCCCTCAGATTTGATCCTTCGTCGATCAAATCAACGGCCAAGGATAGCTCATGCTCATCGTCAAAGTTTTCATTCACTGTGTCGCAGCATTTTGATTCACTTAAACCATGGTATCTTACCTTGACCGACCCAACTGCTTCAAAATTAGGGCCCATTAGTAAGTCGCATTTAGGCCCAGCACGGATCTCCCCACTCAATGCGAGATCCCTCTCCTTCGCATCGCCGATTGCAAGAACGCCACGTGGAAGCATCAACGGTTACGCAAGGCCCACGAACAAAACTCTGTTCCCATCGACTCCGATGCCACAACGCGTGACTGTGAGCGAAGCGGTTAAAATTAGTCAACCCCGAACTCCACGACCCTCTTTCCTCCAATCGCCGGCCATGTTTTTTAAGAAGGACTGCAAAACCGACAAGTCTTGCAGGTCCTTCTTACCATTCCTAAAGTTCTACAGAAGACCGTACGATGAGATGATTTATAGGTCAAAGATGCGGCCTCCACTTGGAGGTCTCATCTCTATCGTACCACCTCATCTCAAGCGCCGCCACATGTCAATATCACAACGGTTCTAATCCAAGAGTTAAAGTCCATTAACGAAACATGAATGGAGAGGAAGTACATAGGAGGACGACTACATTAGCCATGAAGCAAAGTGTCAACGGCCTTAAAATGATTATTACTCCTAATAATTTGCCAATTACATGTATGTTTTGGTTTTAACTATGAGAGAAGTGTTTGAGTTCGTATTTATCATTGTTTCTTAATTATTTTGCATCTGTTTAAATCCAGGCCAATCATTCGTTAAGAAAGACTGAAGCTTTTAAAGCATTAGACTACGTGAGGACAGCACCTTCACATACCAAAAAACATTTTAAAAGATCCCATAAACTTATAGGCTTTGACGTATGTCTGCTCGTCTTCTACAAGCTGAAGTGTTGTCTGTGTCTTTTCACTGGGTTTGTGTAGTTTTAGGGAGAAAACCTAGTACCTGTGTTTTTTATGGGAAGTTTCTCGGCAATAAAGAAAGGACAGGTTTGAAAGTTGAATCTTCCTCTAAATGTACTATTCTTCGTATTGTAGAGGTTGATCACGTCTTATATAAAGATATTTTATAAAGTTATTTGTCAAATATATTAGATTCAAATGACGAGATTAATCCAACTTATATCCATAAATTTAACTTTTTTTTTGTTCTTGATCTATCAATTTCTTAAATCAGTAAAATCAATAAGCATTTATGATATTATTCAAAGATTAAGTCACATGAGTTAAAAAATTGAATTGAAAATTTTAATCTAACCTTAAACTCAAGGGTCTCGTTTGGTAATAAGTAGCGAAAGAATCGTAGTAAAAAATGAGAATTGGAATATAAATGAAATTACTAATTATGCATGTTTGATTTCTAAGCACTAAAATAGTGTAACATCCGGTTTTCATACTAAGGGTTAGAACCTTACATTTCTGTAAATAAGAAATAGCAATGAAAGAAAAAAAATTGCATTTCATATTCATGCGTAATATTAGTAGGCACATACACATTATTATTGAAAATTGCACACAATACAATAACAGTTCATACACTCATTTGACATTTTCTGGGTATAAATGATTTTTATTAAAGTGATTATGATGTGAATAGTGAATACATGTCTTGAAAATTGATCTGGTGAATTAAATTATTGATTTAGAATTTTTAGTAAAATTTGAGAATTTGATAAGATTTTGGGTATTTATGGACTAAGAAAAATACCAAATGACAAGACAATTAATAAATAGTAGTAGAATTAAGTATTAAATGGTAGTAGAAATAATTGATAATTTAATGACAAGTGTCATTGAAAATTGGGAGAAAATTGGAGACAAATTGACTAATTAAATAAAAGACCAAGGAGAGACCACAAGAAAGTAACATGTGTCACTTGCCATATCATATGCCATAACCCACGAAACTCTCCCAAGCGAAGGACTATTTTCTCTTTAATTGGTCTTTCTTTTATTATTTACTTCATCTTTTGTTAATATCTCTTCTCATCATCTTCTTCTTCTCTTCTCTCAACCCATGACACTCACCAACCCTCAAGATTCTTGATTTTATGCCAACTCCTTCATTTCTTTCCTCAAGATCCTTGTTATCTCTTTATTTTGTCACAAGAAAAACCTAATCTCTCCTTCATAAATGAAGATGATCGTGGGATGTTTGGGAGTTAGGGTTACATGATCTTCAACTTTGGAGCCAAAACAAGTAAGTGTATTATTATTATTATTAATCTTTATGGCTTTGTTAAATGAAGCATATATGATGATAGTTTAGTGTTTAATGATCATGATAGAGGAGTTGAGATTTGTGTCATGCTGATGTTGAAATAAATAGGTGTATGTTCTGTTTTAACGTATAAATAGCATTCATGAGTTGTTCTAAGGGAGGATTGATAGGCTAAATAGTAATAAAGAGTGATGATACAATGATGAAGACCTTAATATTCATAAATGTCCTGTTTTTATATAAATGATAAATAAAAGAACATGTCTTTCTTTTACATATATGATTTTCATAAGTTGTTGCAGAGATGAGTTTGAAATAGAAAGATCATTAAAGATGGTGTAGGAAAAAGTGCAGAAAGATTTAATAGATAATGGGTTTTATGTTTTGTTTTCTTGATGTATTAACGTGGATCTCTTTAGGTATTTTGGAGATGAACTAAAATGAGTCTAGAGTTCAAGAAAGGGAGTAATGTGGTGTCTTGAGATCGGAATAATTGAGGTGATAGCTAGAGATGAAACGAAAGTGGAAATGAAGTTGAACATGTGTAGAAAGTTGATGATGAATGTATATATATATGTATATGTTCTGTTTTTAGTGTTCATGATCAATTATGGACTATGATTTGTTTATGGATGATATTGAGCTGAAATGGAGTTAAGAATGATAGGGAAATGATAAGTAATTAAACTAGAAATGATAGACCAACCATAAGGTGTTGAATGTAGTAAGTAAAGAGTTAGAAATATGGAAAATACAGATGCAAATGAATAAATTTTGGGTAAGAGGCATAAATTTTGCTGTGGATGTCAGATTGAGGTCATTCAATTATGCTTTCGAAGAGAACTTTGAGTTCTACAACTTCTATGAAGACTTCGAGGAGAGATTTCACTATTTAAAGGGTCAAAATTTCACATTTCTATAGGTATCCTGTGAATGTCCGCCTAGCGGACATGATGTCCCTTCAAACGGACATGGGCAGAACTGGAAAGCTGAAAAACTCGAGAATGTCTGCCCAGCGGACATTTACTGGCCATTTGGACTTAATTGGGGCTTTAAAATGAACATATATTAATGATGGGATGAAGTGATTAAATGTGTGATATACTTACGGTGATAATCAAAGTTATAACTTAAACATGGAGGAATGATATCAATGAGACAAATTTTGAAAATTTAGAGATATTATAGAAATGAAAGTGATCTTATGAATTCTAGTGAGATTCAAAGGAGATGAATAATGAGTATTAAGTAAAACTGAATGAGAAATTGGATATTATGTGATCTTATAATGCTATAAAAGAAATGAAGAGTGATTGATTCATGATATTAGATTAGCCAAGTTCTTTGATAGTGTAAACTTGACATATACAAATGATGTTGTTAATGATCAAGTGTTGTGATTAAGGAAACATACCTGAAATAGTCAATGTGAGCATGCGTTATGCATTATGCATTACACATATTCATATATGTATAATTGAATTTTTATGTGATTGTGTCATTAATAATATGTGTGCAATATGTGTATTGCATGATGTTGATATACATGATAAAACTTCAACATCCAGACGTTTTCGAATCATGGAAGTTAATGCTAACCTGGAGTGTAATGTGAGTCGACCTAGATGGTTTCCTCTTAATTAATTGTTTGTTTTAATTTTTGTATTGAATTATTATATGATGTTAATGTGTTGATTCTGAACATTGAATATCTAAGGCGATTAATGCATGAAAATCATTGGAAGTGCTCATTGTATATGAATTTGACTGAATAAGTGATTTTCAACTTAAATGTTCAATGTCGGACTAAGGTCCAATGATAAATGTGAATGAGAATGTAAAAGTGAACAAGAATGTGTAAGATTGAGCACAATTGAATGATTGAATACATTTGATGCATTCCATTACATGAATGCAAGATAACATAAAGGCAGTTATGACCGAAGTAGCCACCAAAAGAGAACTTAAAGCTCAGAAAGTGATTAAGAGCCAAAGGCTCACTATGTAAAATGAGCCTTGTCTTCCCAACTGATAAGGGACAGTTATTAATGAGCTCGATATTCACAATAGATTCGAGACAATTACAGGCACTTGGTCACAACAATAATAATTAAAAGTGAGTCTCATGAGCATTGCATATACATTTGATATGCATGATTTAAATGATTGAAATAAAGAGTTTGGATGATTTATGAATATGAAGTATGAATTAAGCGAATATGAAGTGTATGTAATTCAACATGTTAATTAGTGAAATGATGTAAATTACGTGATAACATGAATTGAAGTGCTATGTGATATGAGTGAGCCATCAAGAATGATCTACTCGCTGAGTTCACAAAACTCACCCCAAAATTTGCAATATTTTTCAAGCTTAAAGAAGATTTTT
>JANIIA010000115.1:181626-193096 GCA_027478495.1 Erythroxylum alaternifolium
TAAAACAATATAACCATGTAACTTTTATAACTTTGATGATTTAATATCTTGTTTTGAACTATGTCTGCTATCGCTATGTGTTTATAGCTTGTATTTGTTTTATTTTTTCGTTTACATTTTGAGATCCTTATTTAATAGTTTTAGGAAACCTAAAGGTAAAGAAATTACTTATCACAATTATCCTTATTAAACTCATCCACATTCATTAATAATTATTTTAAGATTCATACAACTTTCAGCATATCAAAACAAATCATTGTGTTAAATATTTTTTTGTTTCCTTTTTAACATACCTTACGTTTCTGTTGCATTTTTATTCTTAAGATATATTTATTGAATACATTTCGTAATGACAACAAATTAATAACAATTTTACCCTAAATATTAATGTTGTTAGCACATTTTACAATATTTTAAATGCCTTTTAGATTTATACGCATCCTTTGAATCTTATTAAACAATTTGTCCAATATTATAGATTAACTTTTCCTTTTAACAAATTTATTATGCAAATATTAACATAACTACCATGATCAATGAATATTTAACGTAGCTATTACCATATCATAAACTTATCTTTAAAAGTCGCTAATAACAATCATCATAAACGAATTATGATTAATCTATTTGCTCCAATTTTGGAGAATCTTATTTAGTTTTATAATAATTCCTGTTAATTATATGCATAATTATCTTGACCAAACTATTTTATCTTTTCTACTATATAAATTTCACAATATTTACTAACATATTTCATCTATTAATCTTTTTAATTTATTCAACCAATTATTTTTATTTATTATTTACTATAATGACAAAAATTAAGAATTCCTTATTTAAATTTACTTATTTTATTAATTCATTCGCAATAATTTAACTATTATATTTTCCCTCTTTCTCTTTTGACAAAATTTAAACTTCAATATCACAATTCTATTTTCCTCTTAAATTTTTAGATTATAATATATTCATTAATGTAATAATCTTTAATTTTAAGTTAAGTGGACATATTAAGTTAGATTACGACTGCGCGTTTGTGCAGTCTATGTCTGCTAGTAATATACAAAGTGAGAAACACGAGTATCACTTAATACAAAAATGTTAGTCCACTTAATTTCGCAGCTAAGACTTGATGCACCACTTACTTCTTAACCTACAAAACCCAAGTACCTAATTTTGATTGGGTACTCTAATTATACCATCATCATCACCTAGTTTTAAATCTCGCAATAGAGCAGGGTATAGAGAGGTCTGATAGTACGCAGCCTTACCTTTATATAATAGAGAGGTTGTTTTCGATAGACCCATATGTAGATGTGACAATAAAAAATAATGCAAATAAAAACTGATATGTTAAGAGTGTAAGAAAATAAAATTAAATAAGTACATAAATAAATAAAATAAAATAAAACTAAATAAAATGATTGATGTGATGATTAAAACCGTCTGTGAGTAAATACAAATTTAAAAGAAAAGTTATTAAAAATATTTATATCTTGTTGTTAATTGTTCCTGTGAACCTATGGCTCCTCAAATAGAGCTCAGCACTCATCTCCTGCTTATCCTCCTTCTTTACGGTCTATTCATTTCCACTACACACCAGAACCATCATCCACTTAACTCTCTAACACCAACTGAGTTTTCACTGGTCAAAGCCATAGTTCAAAGATCCTACACTACCTCCAACCACAATCTTACATTTCACTACGTAGGTCTAGAAGACCCCTCCAAACACGCGGTACTTTCCTGGGTGAAAAGCATTACCATGAAAACCCCACCTCGCCAGTCTCTTGTTGTTGCACGTGTTGATCATATAACCCACGAAATCATCGTTGACTTGTCACTGGAGAGGATCATTTCGGACAAAGTTTACGATGGCTATGGCTATCCGACGCTCACTAATGAAGACCAAAGTTTGGCTAACTCTTTGCCGTTCAAGTACGCACCGTTTTTGGAGTCAATTAGGAAGAGGAGGCTCAAGGTTGAAGAGGTGGTGTGTGGGAGTTTTACCGTGGGATGGTACGGCGAGAAGACACGGAGCAAAAGAGTAGTCAAGGTAATGTGTTGCTACTTGGACGGTACTGTCAATTTTTACATGAGGCCAATTGAGGGAGTAACTGTGACCGTTGATCTCGATAAGATGAAGATCATTGAGTTTAAGGATAGGTTGACGGTTCCGATTCCCAACTCAGATGGAACGGATTACAGGGGATCACAGCAGAAGCCACCATTTGGGCCAGGCCTCAAGGGGATTAAAGTTGTGCAACCTGACGGCCCTAGTTTTACAATCGATGGCAGTAAAATCAGGTATCTAAAAATTCTGATCCTTATGTTATACAAATATCAACAATTTTGATGAATTTCCTAATTCTTTTATTTTCTGTAAATATTTCTCAGATGGGCCAATTGGGATTTCCATCTTAGTTTCGATGCTCGAGCAGGTGCAATTATATCGTTGGCATCGATATTGGATGTTGAGAAACAGGAATACAGGCAAGTCTTGTACAGAGGGTTTGTCTCAGAGCTCTTTATACCGTACATGGACCTAACTGAAGAATGGTACTATAGAACATTCTTTGATTCTGGTGAATACGGATATGGTGTATGTGCCGTGCCACTTGAGCCACGTGCCGACTGTCCTGAAAACGCAGTTTTCCTAGACGCTTACATTGCTGGACAAGATGGGATGGCTATAAAAATGCCAAACGTGTTCTGCATATTTGAGAAGTATGGTGGCGACATAATGTGGCGTCACACTGAGCTTGAAATCCCAGATCGAGTGGTAAGTGAAATTTTGGTAGAGTTTATTAAGTTTTTTTTTTCAAGATCATACAAGAAATGTGAATGCAGGTAACTGAAGTGAGGTCGGAAGTGAGCCTGGTTGTGAGGATGGTCTCCACTGTAGGCAACTATGACTATATCAATGACTGGGAATTCAAGCAGACTGGTTCAATTAAAGTCACGGTAGATCAAAACTTAGTGAAGCTCATTGAATGCTATTACTTACTTCATCGTAATATCTGATTCCTCTTGCAGGTTGGGCTAACTGGTTTGTTAGAAGTAAGGGGATCAATATACACCCACAATGACCAAATAAACGAGGAAGTCTACGGTGCACTCTTGGCAGAAAATACGATAGGTGTAAACCACGATCACTTCCTTACCTACCATCTTGATCTTGACGTGGATGGGGATCAAAACTCCTTTGTTAAGTCCAATTTACAAGTGACTCCAGTCACTGATCCTACCTCACCGAGGAAGTCTTATTGGAAAGTTGTTAGCGAGACAGCTAAAACTGAGTCTGAAGCAAAGGTGAAGCTTGGTTTAGGAGAAGCTGATCTATTAGTTGTCAATCCCAACAAAAAGACTAACATGGGGAACTTCATTGGCTACCGTTTGATCCCAGGATCAGTTTCTAGTTCTCTTTTATCAGACGATGATTATTCCCAGATACGAGGAGCCTTCACCAAGTATAATCTGTGGGTTACGCAATATAATAAGTCTGAAAAATGGGCAGGTGGATTGTTTGTTGATCAGAGCCGAGGAGAAGATACTCTGGATAGGTGGAGCCTCTGGTCAGTTCATGTGAACATTAAAACATTTTTGAGATCATAATTTTTCTTAATGTGAAAATCTGAAAATGCAGAAACAGAGAGATAGAGAATCAGGACATTGTCTTGTGGTACACATTGGGTTTTCACCATATACCATACCAAGAAGATTTTCCACTTATGGCAACACTAAGCAGTGGATTTGAGCTTCGTCCTGCAAATTTTTTCGACAGCAATCCTGTACTCAAAGCAAAGCCCCCTCCCTGTGTCAATTTGCCAACTTGCTCTTCCTACTAATGAATTGTTGATTTTAATTCAAGAACATTAATGCTTCCTTTCTTCTCTTATTTACTCAAATCTACCCATAACCATAAGGAAGGAATTTGATGCTCTAATGGGCAAGATTTGCTTCTCTGCGAAATAGTCTTATTTGCTAACCAGTAATTTATTTCAAAATTTTACTTATACTCATAATAGATAAAATAGGGAAATTTTAGTTGTGTGAATATAATAAGAGATAAGAGATATTAAGAATCAATCAGTTTATTAAATTTTTATGTTTGTAAAGATAGTCTCTTTCTTTAATTATATTTTAATTTCTTTAATTTTATTTGATCTTTATTATATACTAATTTTTTGACGATTGAACATCAACTGGACATTTAAATGTTAAGTATCTTTTTTATCAATTTAATTTTTGATGAAAATTTTAAAATATTAGTATTTTTTGTTAAGAGTATTCGTAAAAACTTATCGGTTTAATTTCTGAACTATATTTTAAAACGTTAGTATTTATAAAAAATCACAAAAAAAGTCATAATAAATGATAATTCCCCTACATTATATAGAGCATCTTTTTGATTGAAAAATATGTTTTGTAGCCTGTAAGTAATTTTTAGGTTTTAAAAATTAAATTTCAAATAGATATTATAATTAATGTTTAAATTAAATATAATAATTAATTTAAATGAATATATATTTTATAAATTATTATAAATATTGGGTTGATTCTACTCGTATTTATTATTAGGACCAGATCCTCTGTTTTAATAACTCTATTCCAACTCTGCTTCGGGCCTAATATGAAGTCGTTTTGTAGGCTCTGCATATAATACGATGTAGTTTTTACTACAAAACAACATCGTATTAAGCGCAGAATAGAGTTGGAAAAAAATAGTGGAACTGAGGATTTTCATTGCTAGTCATGACAATTTGGTTGATTGAATCAATTCCTACATATTAATATTCCATTGGCATCTAGCCGTCAACTAAGGCCAAAAGGCGATAGGGATAGCGATGTTAGAGAAAATAGCAATAAAAGAATAGATAAATATATTGCTGAGGAAAACAGTGATGAAAGAAAAGAAACGTTACTGCTAATAGTTCCTATTATTAAAGGTGAAGAGGAGCCTATTAAATAGGCTTTGCAACCTAGCAAAGACAGAAACGTGCTGGGAACAAAAAACAAAAGCGTGCATAAAAACAAAAAGATTGTTAAGCAAAAATCTCAACGTCATCTCAATGTTCTATCTATCTCTAAAAAATTTGATGCTACCATCTACACTATCATCTACTTTATTTGACAATTGAAGAATAGAACAAATCCCTAAAAATTCGAATTAACTACTTCTTTCAGGACTCCTCTTGCATTCGAATTTTGGAGAGACCCAACTGAACACAAAATTCTTTATGCTTCTTTTGTGGTAGATTCTTGGTGAGAAGATCTGCAACTTATTCATCTATCTGGCAACTTGATAATTGAACTTCCCCTTTACCCATTAACTCCCTAATAAAATGTTGTTTAATCTCAATGTGTTTGGTCCCGCTGTGAAAAATAGGTTTTTTGCTAGTTTGCTGTGATAGAAGGAAAATAAGTTAGTAGCTTCCTTTTGCTCATAACCCAAGTTACATAGAATTCTCCTTAGCCATACTACTTGACATACTACTGAAGTTATTGCAATGTATTCAGCTTCTGTGGATGAAAGAGCCACACTAGTTTGGATTTTGGAACTCCATGAAACAATTCCTGGCCCTAGAGTGAAGTAGCATCTCAACATGCTTCTTCGATCATCAATAACTCTTGCCCAGTCACTGTCGCGATACCCTTTGAGGCTAAACGAAATTGCTTTCTGATACCATATCCTCATATCCTTGTTCCAACCAAGTATCGAAGTATTCTCTTAGCTACACCAAAATGATGCTTAGTAGGCTGATGCATAAATCTAGAGAGTACACCTACCGAGAAGCTGATGTCTGGACCTGAATGTGTCTCATATATAAGACGACCAATTAGTCTTCGATACTGAGCATCGTCGACTTGCTCGGTTCCATCGTCTGCTTGTAGTTTCTCATTGATATTAATGGTTTTAATGGCTTCTTTGTAATCCTTCATGTTGTATTTCTTCAGAGTATTATTAATGTACTTCTTTTGAGATATAAATATTTCTTCTTTGCTTTGAATAACTTCTAATCCTAACAAATAATGCAATTCACCCAAATCTGTCATCTCGAACATTAACTTCATGGAGCTTTTAAATTCAGATATACGTTGATTTGATGAACTAGTGTAGATCATGTTATCAACATATAAACTTATTATCAACAATTCACTCGTACCTTACTTCTTAACATACTAGTTCGGTTCATGCATACTCCTCTCAAAACCCTTTACACGAAAGAACTCGTCAATTTTACTATACCACGCTCTTGGGGAATGTTTGAGCCCATAGAGCTCCCTCTTCAACTAGAGCACTTTGTTTAGTTTGCTTGAACTTTCGAGTTCAGGAGGCTTACTTACGTACACTTTATCATGTAATTCTCCATTTAAGAAGGCTTACTTAACGTCAAACTGATAAACTTTCCATTGCTTTTGAGCTACTAGTGCCGGAATAAGTCGAACAGTTTCAAATCGAGCTACTAGTGATATAGTTTTCTCATAGTCCACCCCTTGTTGTTAAGCATATCCCCTTGTTTACTGCCATCAATTAAAAACTTTGTTTTAAAAAATTCATTTCAATCCAATGTAATTTTTACCTTTAGGAAGATCAATTAGCTAATATCTTATTGCGTTGTATAGACATTAGTTCATCTTCCATTGCATCTCTCTATCCCTGCTTTTCCATAACTTCTTCCACTATGATCAGGTCCCTAGTAAATAAAACCAATTATATGCAACCTCTCCCTTAATTTCAAATCGACGTCGAGGAATTTTGTCATGCTCACTTCTACGTAGCTGAGTTGACTCCATTGGAATTGATTCATTGGGAGAAGAATCTTTATATAAAGAGATCACGCATGACAATGGACTTGTTTTTGCTGGTGTCAAGTTTTGTGAATTGATCGAAGTTGTTACCTCTTTTTTGACTTCAACTTCGCCTGTCTCTTCTTCAATTGACTTCTTTTGATTCTTATCTTTGCTTTCCAATTTCCAGGCTACCTGCTCATCAGACATTAACAAAAATGACTTATCAGTGAAAGTAAACAAAAATGCGTAAGATTGAGCACAATTGAATGATTGATTATATTTGATGCATTCTATTACATGAATGCAAGATAACATAAAGGCAGTTGTGACCGTAGTAGCCACCGAAAGAGAACTTAAAGCTCAGAAAGTGATTAAGAGCCAAAGGCTCACTATGTAAAATGAGCCCTGTCTTTCCAACAGATAAGGGACAATTATTAATGAGCTCGGTATTCACAATGGATACGAGACAATTACAGGCACTTGGTCATAACAATAATAATTAAAAGTGAGTCTCATGAGCATTGCATATAAATTTGATATGTATGGTTTAAATGATTGAAATAAAGAGTTTGGACGATTTCTAAATGTGAAGTATGAATTAAGCGAATATGAAGTGTATGTGATTCAACATGTTAATTAGTGAAATGATGTAAATTACGTGATAATATGAATTGAAGTGCTATGTGATATGAGTGAGCCATCGAGGATGGTCTACTCACTGAGTTTACAAAACTTACCCAAAACTTGCAATATTTTTCAAGCTTAGAGAAGATTTCTAGTTAGAGAAATTGAAGTATAGCCACTGCATTTGAGTAAGAGATAGAGGTCGGGATCAGTTGGCGTCTGCATATATTTTCTGTAAATTTAGTATTAAATATTGTATTCCGCAAGTTTCATTTATTGTATAAATGAATTATGTTCGTAATAACAGTTGTGATCAAATACATTTTTGGTATTTGCAATGGGCCCAAAAGATTATTGAAATTCCAACAATGTGTTTAATGTTTGATCAAATGTGAGTTTGTAATGACAATTGCGATTATGATGTTTATTAAAAATGGGCTGAATTTGATTATTGATTTTCAGTGATATGCATGTGATGTTTGAAAAAAATTTGTATTGAGTCTAACTGACTGTCTTAATGCACCACCCTTGTAGAGTGTATTTTTGAATACCGTCTGTGTATTCAGAAATATGCCCTATGGGAGTGAGGTGCTACAAATAGGATTACAAAAATTAATAGTTATACTAATGTTTGATATCAAATATTAAGAATGGTAATAACAATTTTTTACTTATGCTTGATTATTATTTGATTAATTTTGTAAATAATTAATTAAAATATTTTGTATTATTACTAATTAATATAAATTTTTGTATTTGATAAATAAATGATTAAGATTGGTTTTTATGATTCAATAAATTATTAATTTTTAAATAATTGTGTGTGGTTTTTTGTAAGAATAAATATATTTTATAATATAAAATCAATGAAATAAAATAAAATAATTATTAAATAAAGTAATGCATAATGTTGATAATAATATTTTAATAAGAATCAATCAAAATGATGTATTGTCTAAATAAATAAACTAACTTTAAATTCTCTAAAATAAACACAAAGAAAAAAAGAAGTTGTTTGCCCATGATTGTTTATTTATTATTCCTGATATTTGATTTTAGGTTATGAAAGTGTTAGGCAAACAACTTATCAACTGTTTTTTAGCTTATTGACTAAAAGTTAGCTTTTTGACCATTTTAAAAAACAATTAATGTGTTTGGTGAGTGACTTATTGATTAGCTTATTTAACCCCAATAAGCTAATTTCTAAAAGCTCCATAAGAGAAGCTTTTGGAGTTAGCTGTTTACCTAATAACAATATTGTCTTCTACTTTACTCTTTACTTTTGCTTTTTGTGTTTTTAAAGTTAGTTTTTTTTATCGTACAGTATGTCGTGAAGTTTGGAAGAATATTATAAAGGGGTTAATTAAACTTTCTAATCTTTATTTAATTTTATTATATTAGTTTACATTTTAAAATATCATAATATTAAGTTTTTGAACATAAAGAGTCACATTAAATTAATATTTTTAGTATATAACTACTATATATCGTATCTGTATCATATTATAATCATAGATATTTTAATTTATTAAATAATAAAATTCATATAATTATATGAAAAATACTAATATGACGTAGCTCGCTGCATCATTCATATTAATAGAGAATTTAATATTAGATTATTATTATTATTATTTTTATTATTATTGTTGTTGTTGTTGTTGTTGTTGTTGTTATTATTATTATTATTAGTATTATTATTAAAGTTATAAACTTAATTTTTTTAAAATTAAATATTTAAATCAAAATTCTTATAAGAATATTCAACGAAATACTAAGAAATATAATATTCATATCCTTATGATTTTTTAGTACATGTAATTTTATCAAACATCTTTAATAAATAACTGATATTATCCGCTGATAAAATCAACTGATATAATCAACTATCAGCTAACCGCTGATAGCATTAGCTAATAGGTAATGCAATCCGTTGTTTGCCAAACAAGAACACATAGTCGTACCTACCTTAGAAATAAAAATTCATGATTACGTAAAATTCATTCTAGACTTCAATCGGGTGGTGATTTCTCGTCGGATCGACTTGAAATTTTAACCAAAGGTTCTATTCTAATTGTTCTTCATTGTGGATGGTGGAGATCTGATTTGGAGGTCTCTAAACTGCCCAGATATTTGGTCAAAATTGCTGCCAAATTCTTGGGTGATTTTGTTCTCAACTCTTTTGTTTTTCATCTTTTGATGATTACTGTTGTGGTTTTGAGTTGAGTGTTGAACATAGTACTATCTAGAGGTGAAAAACTCCTTTCTATCTTGATTTGGTGATAGTAGAAATTTTCTGACTAGACTAAGTCCTGTAATTTTTCCTTTCTCATATCAGGATAGGTTTTTAATGTAAAAATTGCTGGTGTGCTTTACTTTTCTTGGCATTTAATTTATTGTATTTGAGATCAGTTGCCTCTTGCATTTAGTTTAATTAGTTTGGATTATTATCTACTTTGGTGCACTATTCCTAGTATTGATTGTGCTTGTTCTCATAAGGAAAAGTTTATTGATCTTGATTATTTTGTTTCCGTTGCATGACCACTTCCTGCTTTCCCAACATCTTCCCACTAGGCTTCTGTACTTTCTTGCTTCTGTCATTCCTTCGCGGAAGATTGTTATTCAACTTCTAGCAAATTAGTTTTAAAGATGCCATTGATTTATAACGTGACTTTGATTGAACCAATCTGCTTGAATTCCCAGTCATTGATATTAGTCATAGTTGCCTATAGTTGAAACCATCCTCACAACACTTGTTGATACAGATTAGATTCTGCTACCATCTAATGTGAAACTTGGGCCGTCAGGTTGCAGAACTTTGATCCCCTTGAGACGTGGCAGAAATTGAGGCTGTTGCTGTGATCCCCTGCAATGAGTTCCGTCTGCCTTGGGAATGGGAACCGTCAACGCATCTCTATACCAAACGATCTTCATCTCGTCGAGGTCAACGGTCACAGTAATTCCCTCAACTGGCCTCATATACAAACTGATAGTACCGTCCAAGTAGTAACACGAAAGCTTGACAGCTCTTTTGGTCCGTGTCTTCTCTCCGTACCATCCCGCGCTATTACTCCCACAGACAACCTCTTCAACCTTGAGCCCTCTCTTCTTAAGCGACTCCAAAAACGGTGCGTACTTGAGCAAAGTGGTAGCCAAGGCTTGCTCTTCATTAGTTTGCATTGGATAGCCATAACCATCGTAAACTTTATCAGATATGATCCTCCGGAGTGACAAGTCAACGATGATATCGTGCGTTTTATGATCAATTCGTGCAATAACAAAGAAATTGGCGAGGTGGTGTTTTCGTGGTTTGGCTCTTGACCCATGAAAGGACTGCGTGCTTGGAGGGGTCGTCTAGACCTACGTAGTGAAAGGTTGACGTTTTGTAGGAGCTTTGTATTATGGGTTTGACTGGTGAAAACTCAGTTGGTGTTAGAGAGTCTACAGTATAGAATGAATAAATCTAAGGAATATATTTTCCTAAAGAATACCGATAACCTGCAAACATTGTAAATTTCGATGATTATATAGAGCATCTTGTTTCATTGTAATTCCTAAAGAATACAGACAACCTGCAAATATTGTAAATTCCGATGATTATATAGAGCATCTTGTTTCATTGTAAAGTACATTATGTAATACCAAAGTCATTACAATTTGCCTAATCGAACAATACCTGCGTATTAACATCCATGAGCGTCAAGCCAAAGTGTCGTAAGGTGATAAGGAGAGGAGCTCACCAACCTATTATTTTAAAATTATACCATATTATAATATACAAAGTGAGAAACACGAGTATCCCTTAATTCAAAAATGTCAGTCCACTTAATTTCGCACCTAAACACTTGATACTCCACTTACTTCTTAATCTACAAAACCCAAGTTCCCAACTTTGATTGGGTACTCCGATTACATCTTGGTGTTAATTGTTCCTGCGAACCTATGGCTCCTCAAATAGAACACAGAACTCATCTCCTACTTGTCCTTCTTCTTTACAGTCTATTCATTTCCACTACACACCAGAACCATCATCCACTTAACTCTCTAACAC
>JANIIA010000116.1:22257-42727 GCA_027478495.1 Erythroxylum alaternifolium
TTTTGGCAAAATTATCTTCTTGAAAGTTGTAGATGTTTTTACCAGCTTTCTAACGATATAAAGTTTGTAAATTTTGGGAGTTAAAAGATACGAGCATTACAAGTTATGAGGTTTCATCGTCTTAATAATATCTTAATAATAGTCGATAACATCTCTTATTTTTTATTCCCAATATTTAATTCCAACTTATCCCCCCAACCTTCTTAAGAATAAAAATCTAGAATTATTTAGAATTTATTAAAAAAATTTATTAACTATTTTATCTATTACCAATAACCAAACCTTCCTGTTTATTATTTGTTACCTAATAAGAAATGTTAAAAGTGCGCTAGAAACTTCGTTATATGCATCTTTTAAAATAGTTTGTCTGTTTGAAAAGAAACCTTAGATCCTTACAATTCAAGAGGCATATAGGTTTAAAATCAAAACTTTGGGATTAGGTACAAACTTACAGTAGAACTAGACCCTCGTGTAGGTGCATATGGTTATATGCATGACTTGACCAGTTTGGTCGGGTCAACCTGCGACGTAATGATAAGGTCATTACTCATTAGTCGAGGCCGCGTGAACCAATAAACCAGGGCATCAAGATCTGACCGGGTTTTGCGAGTCCCCTAAGTGTATTGGATCAAGCCCAATTAAATGGTCCTACCCATTTCATCAGATCCAGTGATCAAGTACGTCGAAACTCACAGAGAAGCCCCAATTCTTCTAGATCCACTTCTTTAATACCATTTTACGCCTCCCTCTTATCTCCGGGGTCTGGTGTTCGCATCTTTGTGATGGCCGCTGTCACCGTGGAAACCACCCCGCCGGATCAAGAGACGAACTGTCTCCGTGCAGAATCTATCCCCGTTGTCGATCTCCGCCTCCTTTCCCAGTCAGAGATTCTCTCACTCTCTCTCTGCTCTTCCTCCTCCTCCTCCGTCGCCTCCTCTCTTCTCAACGACTCCGATGTGTCTACCCCTAAAATCGATCGCTCCGTCTTCAATGAATCCGCGGGAAGCCGAAAGCAAACATTCTCTCGTCTCCGACTCGCTCCTCGCTTTTCTAGTTCGCAATTTGCTCCTTCTTCTTCCAATCATAACTTCACATCTCCCATTCCCCGCCAAAGTATAGAACAGTCTCCGTACGAAGAGGACATGCAAATCGTTTGTCTTCTCAAGTCTCTATTCGGTGACAATGCTAAGGAGAACGAGAATGTAGACGATATTGATCTTGTTCCGGTTCCGATTCAAGAGTATCTTGGTTTCTCGTCAGCGAAGGATCAAGAATTGCAAGATGTTCCGGTTAGTTTCGACGGAACTGAAGTTAGCGACGCGATTCCGATACCTACCGGCATTATTGATGCTGTATCCAAGAAACGGAAGCGAGGTCGGCCGCGGAAGAATGAGAATAATGTCGATAATAATAATGACAACAAAACTAATCAAGTGGTTATAGAGACTGAGAATTGGGACAGTGACAGTCAGGAGATTGATGTGAATGAGAATGAAGTAGAGGCGATGGAGAACAAAGATAGAGAACAGATGATGATGGTGAACAAGAATGGAGTGGTGGTGGACCTGACGGCTCTGTGGGGAGTGGAGGAACTGTATGGAGAGGAGCTAAGGAGGAGAACGACGGGGCTGTCGACGGAGGCGGAGGTTCTAGGGTTTTTGCAGGGTTTGCCCGGAGAGTGGGGGAGTAGGAGAAATAAGAGGAAAGTTGTGGATGCTGATTTGTTTGGAGATGCATTGCCTATTGGCTGGAAGCTCATGCTTTGTCTCAAGAGAAAGGCCGGTCAGGTCCGGTTGGGTTGTAGAAGATACATAAGGTTTTAAACTGATTTTTGGCTTTCCTGGTTTGTTTTCATTGCTATCACTATACGAAATAGAATGATTTACGGTGGTTCATCTTCTGTTTAATTGTATGGAGAAAATGACGAAAAGTGGGGCTTGAAATCTATGTTTCTAGGTAGTCACAGGTGGGAAAATATTCTCGGAACCTAATGGTTGCTGAAAAATTCTGGATTTGAGTCATGAGATATATGATAATGCTGTTTCTAGCATGATTAAGTTTCGGGAAGACTTGAATTTGTGAACTTCTGATGGTGGCTTGTGTTGTACGAGGGTAGTTGACTAGCGAAGAATAGTAATTGATATTGGACATTTTAAGATAGGACTTAGGAGCTTCTGATTGTGCTTTGTGTTGTGTGGCTCAGATTCATGTTAGCTTCCGATTGTGCTTTGTGTTGTGTGGCTCAGGTGCATAATATGTCCAATATAAATCATTATTCTTCTGCTAGTCAACTACCCTCATTTCTGTTGCTGTGAATTCATATTTCTTCCTTTTGACTATTCTTTTGTTCTTTCTGTTTCGTTGTACTGCCACAATTTTAACCAGAAATTATCATATTGGTTGCTTTATTGTTCTGGTAATATATATTGTAAGCATATATATTTTTACACAC
The DNA here is from genome assembly GCA_027478495.1 of Erythroxylum alaternifolium. Taxonomy (NCBI): domain Eukaryota; kingdom Viridiplantae; phylum Streptophyta; class Magnoliopsida; order Malpighiales; family Erythroxylaceae; genus Erythroxylum; species Erythroxylum alaternifolium. The sequence continues at coordinate 24,710 of JANIIA010000116.1, forward strand.
ACACACACACACGCACACGTATATATTTATGTGCCTTTAGATGTCACATTGTTTGAAGGTATGGTAGATATTCACTCATTTATCTTGTATAATTTCACTTAAACCGCATAGGTTATTTTAACAACAATCTCTCTGTTGGTAAGGTTGTGTAAGTCTTCTTACAGTTGATGAGTAAGTGACTTGTGAGTTGATCTTGTCTAATTAACAATTTGACATGCCTCTACTTGTTCAGTGGTTTGATTGGGACGCAACTTTTATAGACTGATAGGATTGAAGTTATACTTGTGATTGACTTGGGCTGTTCATAACAATTTTGGGAATTATTTTATATATCTGGTGTATGTCTTATGTGGCAGTATTTTGCTATTCCTTTTGGATGTCCTTTTACTGTTGGTGTTATAGTTCCCCATCCTTATGCAGTTTCTAGATATTCCTAGTCCCTGTGGGAGTGGAAACTCCCCGTCAACTCACCTGGGGTAAGCTGTAAAGGATTTGTCTTGTAATGTCCTCTGGATCCCACTAAATATGAAAAGTTATGAAATAAAATGATATATTTATTTACATATTGCTGGATTGACGTCGTTCCTCCAATTTGGTGATTTCTTCTTTATTGATTTGTTATGTTGCTTATTGTTTGCATAACACTTACCTCTAAATCCTAATTTGGAACTATCCAGCCCTAATGGGCGGCAGTTTGTGTCATGCAAGGAAGTCTCATCATACTTGCTATCATTCTGTGGTCTCCATGATGCAAATGAGTTGGACAACGGCCATTTTGACAGCAATATGCAGTGTACTGACAACATAACTTCTGGGAGAGTAAGTGGGTGTTTTAACATGACTTGCAGTTTTCAACTTCTTGGTATAGATTATGTTAACAAAGAGTCATGCAGGTCAGAGATGTTCTCAAAAATGACAATAATGGGGGTGATGTAACTTCCTGTTTGGTGTTGTCCATAGCTTCCATGTCTACTGAACATGAAAATCAACCAACACAACTCAAGGTGGGGCGTGGTGACTGCATGCAAACAGGTAAAAGATATAAATGCCACAAATGCACTATGTCTTTCGATGAGCAGGATGACTTGTTGGAACATCTACTGTCATTTCATCAGAGGGCCCCAAAGAGGCTTAGATGTGGAACATCCATAAATGAAGAGGTGATACTTAAAAATGGAAAGTATCAATGCCAATTCTGCAGTAAAATTTTTGAAGAAAAGCACCGGTATAATGGTCACCTTGGAAACCACATAAAAGAATATGTCAAAAGAGTCGAAAAATCTGGTGTTGTGAAGGGCTCTAGACATGCATTTACTGGAGTTCCTGCCATTGCTACAAACATTAAAGAATCAAGTACAATTGAGCAGGATGCTGTTGCAAGAACTTCTGATAATACAACTCAGGATGAAAGAACTATTGTTCCATTTTGCGAAGTAAATACTTCTGTTGCAATTGATGTTGGTTCACATGATTTTGTTAGTTTTAGTAATTGTAAAAAAGTGGAGAAGATGATTGAAACTGCTGAGAGAACAAACTTTTGTTCATTTGGAGAATTAACTTCATCAACTATTCAGAATAGTTGCATTCATAAATCTTATGATGAAGCCGATGCTTTAAGGTCTCCAATGAATGGGATCAATAATTTTGATGCGGAGTACACCATTGCACATATTCACAGCTGTGTTTCTGCTAATAGGGACCAGGCCTCTATTGTTAAGGACGATTTGAATAGAGTTGAGGACATTGAGGATAGAGTTCAATCTGCCAAACTGAATTACATGGAAGTTGATAACCAGAATTTGGTTGGCAAAGATAAGCCAATATCTGATTTTGGTAATAGTTGCATTATGCAGGAGAATGTTGCAACTAAGATTCAGGAGAACAATAGTTCCACAGCTTCTTCAATGGTTCCATTTGGTAAACACATAGATTACAGATCTCTAGGTAGTGAAAATCAGATTCTCAGTTCCACCACAGTGGAACCTATGCTGGAAATGAGTTCTAACGATGCTTCATTTACATATTTGGATGAACAGGAACATGCATTAAACTCTAAATTGAATGATTTGTCTGCCATTCCGATAGATGAATCTGAATTTGATAAAGTGGTTGAGTGTGGAGATAATGAGCAAAGAGCTGTTGCTGGCAGCAGTAACCCTTTACAGATTGAGAATATTACGAGTCATAGCAGCTGCTTCGATGTTCCAAATGCAGAAGAGCAAATGCATGATATTGGAAATAATACCATTGCAACTGCCAAACACACATTAATCAAACCACATCAAAAAAAGGAATATGAAGGCATTCAGCTTACTTTATCTGGCGTTGAGCAAACTTTTTTTCTAAAAAGTAATGAGGTCAAGTTCTCTAATGTCGCAATGGAGGTGCACAATCATAATTTAGTGTCATCCTCTAAGGATAGTGATAGCATAGATGTTGGTTTGGTTGCTGGCAATGCTACTAAAATTGATGTGGAAAAAGGGTTTGACAGTTCCTTACTTGGAGTCTTGAATAGTCCACAGGAGAGGCCTGTGGAGAATACAAATTCTGATGGCAACGTGACGAGGCTATTTTGTGACAGGCAAGAACGTGAAAATGAAAATAATGTGAGTGAGGAGTTCTCCATCACGGTGAAGGAGCACAAACATAAGGACAAGAGAAGCTTCAGTAATGATGAGAAACATTTTGTGTCATACGGCAAAAAGGAGAGAGATTTAATGGTAAGTTATGTGGAGGAAACATGTTCTCAGAGTCAGAGTAATCATGAGCAGCATACTTTTGCTGACGAAGACAATATTGATATATGCAGTGGCACTGCACATGAGCTGAAGCACAAAACGGAATCAGTAGAGAGTATCCTTTGTCTCTCTGGCAATACTACGCCACAGGGCATTGAGAATAATATGAACAGGCTTTTTTCAGGCACACTTGATATCATGCCTAGCATTGACAGCTTCAAGAGTTCTAGGAAAAATGAGTTGGTGATTGATTTTGATAGCCACAAACAACCTAAAGAAAATGTCACATCTGATTTTATGTGGGGAATCAATGATATGCAATCTGCAGACTATTTTCCTGCATATAGTTTGGTGTCTGACAAGGTATTAGCTATCCTCATACTTAAAATACTGCATGTTAATTGAAGATCATGCTTCTATCATGACATTTATTGTTACAGTATTGCAAATTGTTTCAACTTTACGAAATACTTGGTCAGTCATTTCTTTATGGCACTGGGTTATTCTTGGGCATTGTGAATAGAATGTTAATATTCCTTTACATTTAGCCCTTGCAGCTTTGTCCTTGATTTGTCCTCCGTTTAAGTTTTCTTTTTATGCCTGAAAACAAGTATTTGTTTTAAGAGGCTTATCCATTTATTCTACAATGAAAGTTATAGTGAGCTTATTAAAGTTTACAATGTTGGAGAGTTGTGACAGTTTTAGCTTAGAGTAGAAGTAAATCTTTGCTTCGGATTCTGTAGAAATATTTGGTATTTCTTCAGAACCTTTGTGTTTTTGGTGATGTATAAAGTTAGCATAACTTGTAATTTTTTTTCTTGTTGCAATGGACAGGGTGGAAGTGAAATTGGTCAAAAGTTTGATGGCTGTCAAGGGAGGCTGAGCAGCATGACAAATTTGGAATATTATCCAACAACTTCTAAGATGAGCACTCATTCAGATGGATCCAGTTTCTTTTCTTGTGCTGCAGGAATTTCTGAGGGTTTTAACTCATCTCTCTGGCATGAGAAGGTAGCTTTGCATTTGTTGCCTAAGGCTACAGTCAGAAACTCTGTTCCTACCATCTGTGCAAGTTGCAAGAATGAGTTTTATCATGAAGCTTTTGGAGCTGAAATACAAACAGCCTCGTTGAATTTCATTTGTAGAGTCTGCAAGCCTAAGTTCTGTGGGTGCTAGATCCTTTACGGAACGGTTGACCAAGAAAATCCAAGCTTCATTTAGGAGTACCATTGTGCCCAAGTCAAGTTGAGCTATATTCAGGTATTTCTATTGGACAATACTTTTTTCCTTAAAGGTCCCAAGTTTTTTAGATTGTTACAATCCACTATTCATTTGGTATCTTAACTGTGTCTTCTAGTAGTTGATCATGGAACGAGTACCAAAATTGCTTAGTTTAATCCCAACCACCAAATGTTACCTTCCCGATTTGAATTCTGATGGAGGAAAAAGCAACGTGTCTCCCTCTACCACCACTAGGCCACAGTGGTTGTTGACTTGTTGGTTACTTTTTGAAGGTTGCTTGAGCTATCTTTTTCATGTTCTAATGATGCTCAACATATAAATGTAAACATCAAGCTCCTAGAGCAATTGATTAGACCTATCAATATTGTGTTTAAATGAGACTAACTCAGCAGTCATGTTTGTCCTTTTTGGATATTACTAAAGAAGTGGGCCATGTTATTGAGAAGTAGTTGGTTTAAGAATTGTGGTTGTTTGAATTTTAGTACTGATGGCATCCATTTTGGGTCCTTATCATCAACCATTTGGATCACTGACTAAAAGGACCATGGGAGGAGCATCTGAAAAGGTCTAATGTGTGATTGTAAATGTTCATTAATTTGTTCCTTTTTTCATTCTGGCTGGATTTATCCTTTTGTTTTATGTCATTTCCTTTGTTTCCTTTCTAGAGTTTTGTTCCCCTGATCGGTTTGTTGTGTCAAAAGAATAATCCTCTGCCTTCTATACCGTTCTCCTAAAAATGGTTTTGTTTAAAGTCGCTGACACTTTATTTGTTTTTGTGACAATTTGTGTTCCCAGGGTTGATGGCTGGACAGCATTGTGGCCCAACGTGACCAGAGGCAAGAGGCTGATTTTAAAGTTCTGGTTGGACTCTGTTGTCTCTTCCCAGAAGATAAAATGGTTCACAAGTTAGATTGCTGGATTTTTTTTTCGGGGTTCATTTATCTTGTGAAGGGCATATCATTTCATCAGTAGAAAAGTATCAGGTGTTCAATCACATAACCAATTAGTTTAGGTTCTTTTAGGCATTTGTCTCGAACGCAAAACCCTTCATTCTAGATGTTCTTTTTCTCAATTCAAATATTTAGCCAGTGATTATTTATTCTATGACTACTGCTTTACTTTGCTTCTTCGTGTATGCCCAGATATTTCTTGGGCGCCTCTGTTGGATTCGAAGCCTTTGCATGTGACGTGGTTGAAAAGGCTTAAATTGCTCGTCTTCAGGCAGAGTAAATAACCAATAAAAAATAGTAGTAAATAGAAGAACTATAGTTCAGGCGGCACACATCCTAATCAATGCCCCCTCTTATCTGACAGCAGAGAGTATAAGAACATAAATATTTTAGGTTTAGGCTTCTTCTCTGGGTTTTATACTCAATAAGCTAACCCGGATAAACTCAATGAAAGTGTAACGTACATTACATGCTAATGCTATACCTGGAGAGGGGGAGAGGAGGTAATGTTATCTAGATTTATGTGGTAGACTTCCTTGGATAAGATAATTTACAGCTACTAGAGCTGAAGGAGTCGATCTTGTTAGATACTGGGGCTAACAAGGTGAAAGACAATAAATACTATGGACCACTCTACAAGTGCTACTACATGGAAATAGTCCCGTCCTCGAGTAAATTTTGTGCTAACAAATATCAGGTGAGCCAAAATGCTTTAGGTGGTGGAAGAATAGGAATCATTATCATGGCGTTTCCTCAAAAGAGGAAACATCTACCGAGTTGATTGCTCTGTCTTGTTGTTATCATTCCTACAAGTATTTATATATATACGTAATGTATGCCGATTCTGTGCAGTGCAGCTCTGCTTATTTCTCCAGAGTTTCTTTTATCTATAATATTTTTTTTGAAAAGGTAACGGGAATTTTATTAAACAAAATCAGACGTCATTACATCAGAAATAAAATTAGGGACCTCATTATCCCATATCAACAAGTTAGAAACATAATCAGAAGCTTTAGCCAACTCACGAGCTACCTGATTCGCTAACCTCTTAACAAAAACTATAGCTATTGATCTAAATTGATTCAATAAGTATTTAATATCGAAAGTAATACCTCCAAGATATGAACCATTTTGCTTTCCTTTAACTGCACTTACTAGCTCCAGAGAATCTGACTCCACTATAATGTGTCGATCTTCCATCGTACCCTTTAGCTAGCTAAGAGCCTCCCTTATACCTATCGCTTCGGCCATTAGTAGTAAAGTTATCACTCCAAAACTACCATATCCACCCTCCAAGCAACTTCTATCGTGATCACGCAACACCCAACCAGCTCCTATTCTGCCACTACCATGTTGGAAGCTTGCATCTACATTTAATTTAACTTGATTTGCAGCTGGTCTTACCCATTTAGAGCAGATCGAACTAGAAGAGACAACCAGACCAGTTCGTTTTGCTGCCCTTGCAACTTTCCATATCTTCCAAGAGTCTTCGTGCCACCATTTGAACAGCATCAGGTAGTCCCCTTTTTTCATTCCACACCAAATTGTTCCTGAAATTCCAGATTTCCTACAGCATTACCATACCCAATTCCTGCTGCTCGTTACTCCAATTTGCCATAATAAAAGTAAGCCACTCATGTACTGAGTTCATATTAACATGAACAGGTAGCCTACTCCACTGCCAAGCCTCACGAGCAAAAGGACATTCGAATAGAATGCGAGATATGGTTTCAACATCTTGACTGCAAACTGGACACATTATATCCACCTCTATTCGTCTGTATCTTAATCTCTCGCTTACTGGCAAAAAACCATGACAACATCTCCAAACAAAGTTTAACACCTTTTTTGGAGCATCAACCTTCCAAATCCACTTCCACTGCACTGAGGTCAGGTCTTCATTAGTAGGGAAATTATCTGCAATCATCCTATAGCCACTTTTAACTGTGTACTCACCTCATTTATCATTTACCCAAACTCAAGAATCATTCAGTACACTCCTCAAACATGGTATTTTCAGAATTGCCTCCACCTCTTCCTCTGAAAATAATAAATTCAATTTTTCAACATCCCACTGCATCCCACCTTCATCTCTTAATTCAGTCACTAGGACTGAATCTCTTCCTGTATTATTTTCCGAAATTATTCGAAAAGTTGGTAACATTGGGACCCAGGGGTCTTGAAAGACTGAAATTGACTCTCCATTACCAACTCGAATCAAGCTTCCTTCCCTAATAATATCTTGCGATTTGATAATACTCTGCCATATGAAGCTCGGATTCGTCCCTGATGTTGCTTCTAAAAAGTTGTTGTTCGGAAAATATCTTGCTTTTAGTGTTCTTGTGACTAAAGCATCCGGTCTCGTGACCAGCCTCCACCCCTGCTTGGCCACCAGAGCTAGGTTAAATTCTCTCAATCGTCGAAAACCAAGTCCTCTGGCTGCTTTTGGGATAGACATATGCTTCCAAGCCGTCCAATGAATTGAATTAGTTGAACTATCAGAACTCTGCCACCAATACCTGTTCATGGCTTTTTCAATCTGATCCACCGTCCCAATTGGAAGAATAAACAGCTGCATTAAGTAGTTTGGTATAGCCTGAATTACTATATTTAAAAGTATTTCCTTTCCAGCCAGACTGAAGCTGTTCCTCTTCCACCCTTGAATCCTTCGCCATACTTTATCTACAACAAATTGAAAGACCTCCTTCTTGGACCGGCCAACGACAGCAGGAAGTCCAAGATATTTGGAGAAACTTTGCACCTCATCGATCTGAAGTATCATTTTCACTTCTTCTCTAACTTCCGAAGGTGTGTTTCGAGTAAATAGCATTTCTGACTTAGCTAAGTTTACAAGCTGTCCAGACACGTCTTAATGACTTCAGTTTCCCTCATCGCTGCCTTAAAGAAATAAAGTGCGTCATCTGCAAAAAATAAATGACTAATTGCAGGAGCACCGCGGGCAATTTTGCAGCCATGTAATTGACCTGAATCTTGAAAATAATTGAGTAGAGCTGTTAGAGCCTCAGAGCACAGTATAAATAAATACGGTGATAAAGAGTCACACCTTGTCGTAAGCCTCTACCAGGAACCACAGGACCAAAAGAATACTCGTCGTGATAAAAGTTATACGACACCGTTGATACTGTCTTCGTAATTTTCCGAATCCATTCTTCACAGTACCCCAACTTCCTCGTCATTGCTTCCAAGAACCTCCGTTCAATCCGATTGTAAGCTCTACTCATATCCGTTTTCAAAGCCACAAATTATTCATACTATAGATTTGCAAATGATTGCCTACTAAACTGTCTCCCTAAAATTTTGCCCTCGCTGTCCTGAGGAGTTGGAGGAGACCACTGTAGGGTAACAAAGTTGTTAGGCCACTGTTAAAATATCTTTTACTTGGTTTGATTTGACGCAATATAAATTCTAGTTTGTTAGTAATATTCGTAATAAAATTTATAATATCAGGTAACGGCAGGTACTAAGGCTTCACAGTTCACATTGGTTGCCAGTAAGATCAAAGAAAATAGAGCAACGAAAAGTCAGAAGTTAAGAACAAGATAGATGCTAAAGGCTGCCAGTCTAATTTCTAAAAGGCATAGGTGCCTATGTTAAGTTTAACATGGTTTACTAAATGGAATAAGATTGATTAAGGAATTGTAAACACCACACCAGAGCGGCTAACTTCACTCGAACCGCACAAAAAGAGTAGCCCCCAACCAGACCGGTGCCTGCGGCGGTTGGGAAGGTGAAGAAGAGAGCGGATAAGAATAGAAGTTCAGTTTGGTAGGACTAGGAGTAGGAGTGATCTGTTTATTTATAAATCCATAAAATTTTCAATTCGTGTGTGCTTTATGCCCTCCCAAGCCCTAAAGTAATCTTCCACATCTGACCCTTTTATCCAATCGTTTAGCCATAACCTGGGAGGTACCGATCCGAAGAATAAGATTTTATTCGGGTCACGAACCAAACCCCCACGGTAACCAATCACAGTCCCCAGCTTTAGTTTGTCCCTCCTTCTATACCCACCTGAATTTGTTTATTATAAACACTGGATCTACTTTTGTCTTCCTTTTATTTGTTTTTGGAATTTTGTTTTTTGTGCGGAAGATGGGGGGCCGGATCGGCATGGGTTTGCTTTTGATTTTGATTTTGATTTGTGGATGGCTGCCGTACTCCTACTCCTCCGCCACCTCCCCGGCCCAATCCGCTAGGGTTTCGATTTGTAAGTTGCAGTCCCTCTCGGATTCGATCTTTGGGATTCGAGATCAAAACGATGTCGGTGGTTGTCTCCATGTCACTGGTGTCACGGAGGTCAGTGATGTCTTTTTCTTGCTCTTTCTGTTTCTTCTTTTGTTTTTTTGGGTGAAGTTCTCGATCTTTGCCTCATAATCTCTGCGGGTTCTTTTGCTTTCGTCTTTATCAAGATTAAACTTAGAATTGGTAATACCGTTTAGTGTAGAGAAGACTCCTAGTATACCTGTTTACTATTTTGCTTCTGGGTCTCTGTTCGTGGGCGTAAATGGGTTGACTTTATGCATTTTAGGCTTGGTTCAGTTGGCACTTATTGTATCCTTGACGACACTAGTTCTTACACACCAAAGATTTTATCTTGTGAATGAATTGTGCAAATTTTGTGGCACATCTGTACAGACTTCTGATGATTTATTATTAGGTTCTTAATTGTCTATACTGAATTCGATGGATATTTGCTAACTTCGATTGGTGTTTAAATGTATTTGTTGCTGTTGGTCTCCTTACTGATTGGATTTGTATTGCCTTTTGAAGGGAGATGAGGGCTCATTGCTGAAGGCATTGGATGTGCTTCACAAGAATAATCATAAATTTGTAGCTGTGCTTTTCTATGCCTCATGGTGCCCTTTCTCCAGGAACTTTAGACCAATCTTCTCCCTGTTGTCTTCCTTATATCCATCAATTCATCATCTTGCAATCGAAGAATCATCTGTTAGACCAATGTCAGGACTTAAAATCTATGTGAATTTTAATACATTCCTAGCGTGTTTATGGTCTTTATATTATAACAATGATAGGATTTCTGCAGGACGCTGCACAAGTATAAAGTTCATGGATTCCCTAGGCTTTTCCTACTGAATTCTACAATGCGTGTTCGCTATCATGGGTCCCGTGGTCTTGGTTCCCTTGTTTTGTTCTACACTGACATTACAGGTGGAACTTTTTCTCCTCACCTTCTACTCAAATTATTTTGAGCCGCAACCGGGCAATATTATCTACCTATCTGCAGTAATGAAAATGTTGTGGTCATTTTTTGTAGGAGAATAGTCTTACAAAATTTTTCTCATTCTTCATCTGTTAAATTAATGCAGATGCTCTATTCAAGCATTTTTTCAGTAAGATTTAATTTATTGTGGTAGCATATAGTTATTTGCGATAATCTTTTGAAGTGTAAATGCTAGTTTTGCTATTCTTTTTGGTCTTGAATTATGCATGCATCAACCCTTGACCATGTCTCTATACGTCATCCTTGAATTTGATGTACATCTATATGCTTGTCATGGTTGAGGATTTATTTTTGCCATGGGACCTTACTAGGATGGTTGATTGTAGGCATTGAGACTGCGTCTCTGGACAAAGAAGTGCTTGAAAAAATTGCACTTCCACCAAACTATGAAAATCATGACCAGATTGAGCAGGAAAATTGTCCATTCCCATGGGCAAGATCTCCTGAAAAATGGTTTGCGCAGGAGACATGTCTGGCACTTGCTATTGCTTTTGTGATTTTGAGATCGCTTTACTTGTTTTTGCCAGCACTTCATGTGTTGGCCCTGGCTCTTTGGAGAAGACGCATTCGGATCATCAGATTAGGGAGCCTCTTGGATCATGCAGGAGCTTTATTGAAACAGGTGATTCAACTATGTATTTCTTTTAAGGAACCATGTGGAAAAAGGAATTTGCAGGAAGGAGCTATTAATGCTAGGGCATGGGCTTCCAAGTCCCTAGTTACTGTGTCTATAGGAGATTCGAGCTCCAGTAGGGGTCCACCAATAAGTGAATAATGACGGCCACAACACAAGTTTGGAGATATCGGATATTCCTACAAAAGGTTGTGATAAAAATTTGTCTTCTGCCGGTAGCTTTTACCCAAGAATGTTCTTGGCATTATTAATGTTGACCATGTAGTGATCCATTTGTCATTTTGTGCATATGTTTAGAATACAATTTGTTTACCATTCAAGAAACAATAAATTAGATTTCAGTTTCTGAACAGATTACTGTTGGCTGAACTGATGTAGACAACCTTATTTAGTTTGTTATACCAAGTCAGTGTAAAAATTTGCAAGTTTGAAACTTAATTCCTGGGATATACATGTAACAGCCTGTCCATTTTATGATCAAGATCCCATTTACCAGAGTTTTTGAAATATCTACTCTGATTCTGGAATTTGATTTTGCGACTGTACCCATTGGATATAGTTGTAGAACTTGTAGAGAGATGTATGATTTCTCCCTTTACGATACAAATCCCACAGGGTACAGAAGTGATTCTAATTTGTGACCACCATGAAGTACAGAATGGGGAGATTGAGGACCATTTTTCAAAATTTTCAAGGACACATCTTTTAATATGTTTATAATCTGAGTCGTTTTTACTGCTTAACAAACAAGAATCAATATGGAACTATTAGCTGCAGCTGTAAAGAAGTTATACTTGCAAACTGCCTGCGAACTAAAGATGCATCTATTTTTTTATGATTTAAACTCTATTAATTTTATCGTTTTTATCATTTTTTAATCAGCAAAAAGAAGTGTTTTTAGCTTAAAAATTTGGAAGCTTTCTTACATAATCAGATGCCAAGTCTTAGTGGCACATAGAACACAGACAAAATCCGACAAAGTTAGGGGGGCCTGGTCCCATCTTTATGATCGGTGACTTGAATCATTAACCTAACCCATCAGACATCCGCTATTGGTTTTTCAGTCAACGTCACACCTTCCTATGTGACCCCACTAAATTCCCATCCAACGCTTCTGATTCACAAATGGACCTTCAGAGTTTTGAACCCAATTTTGACCGTCGATTGTACTGCGCCAACATTGTTAAAACCGCATCATATGTCTCCTGACTGGACCAACCGCTCTATATCATCAGCAGTTGTCCAGTCCAGCCACCAAAATCCGCAATTTCATTTCTCACGTACACGCATAGTCGCACAGATAGTGAGAGAGAGAGAGAGAAGCAATGGAGAAGGAGAGAGAGCAACTGGTTTACTTGGCTAGGCTCGCAGAGCAGGCTGAGAGATACGATGGTATTTCTTCTTCTTCTTCTTGTTCGAGCAATTTATATTGCAAAATCTAAGCTTTTGGTCTTTTCTCCTTGTTTGGTTGATAAAAGGGGGTGGTTATTGGTATCTTTGATTTGTGTTTTTAGATTATGTACAGACGGGGGTTTTGCTTCGTTTCTCTTGTTGGATTTCTGAGTTTTGATTGGTTGATGTATTGTATGTCCCTATTTCTACTCATTAACTTATCATTTTTTGTTTCAATTATTCCCTTCGATTTAGGTCCTCTTTCTCTAGGATTGGTGTTGTATTTTGATGCATTTTTAGCTTCTTCGGCTGAAGTACGGTGATGGGTTCATGTCTGATAGGCATGCCATAAATGGAGATTGTCTGGTTTATACTATTCTTTCACTTTGTATCACATCACTTCTTGGTCTCTCTTGTTCATAAACACGAGCCTGGGTACCATATTGGTGAAAGCGTCGATGTGCTTCACATGTCTATTTGTGTTTTATTTATCCTCAACTCCAAAATGTTCAACCTGCTTGTTGCAGAGATGGTTGAGACAACGAAGAAAGTTGCCAAATTAGATGTGGAATTGACAATTGAGGAGAGAAATTTGCTCTCAGTGGGTTACAAGAATGTTATTGGTGCGAGAAGAGCGTCATGGAGAATCTTGTCTTCCATTGAACAGAAGGAGGAGTCTAAGGGGCATGAACAAAATGTAAAGAGGATAAAGGAATACAGACAACGGGTCGAAGATGAGCTTTCAAGGATATGCAGCGACATATTGTCAATCATTGATGAGCATCTTCTCCCATCCTCCGGGTCTGGGGAATCAAGTGTCTTTTACTATAAGATGTGAGATTCATTGACCATTATATAATTCCCTTTCCTTTTAATTGTTGAGCTGTTCTCACTTAGAGCAATAGTTCTGCTACACATTGAAAAATGGACGACACTTTCAAAGGTGGAGGAACTTTTAGATATTTGCTATTTCTCGTGTAATTTGAGTTGATAGGCTGGTATTTTCTGTGAAGTGATGCAGCCAAAGATCTAATTAAGACTTCACAACATTATTTTGTAATGGGATTTATATGTGTAAACTAGTTTATGATCGTTTTTTAAATTGGTTCGGGACGTTTATTCCCTCCAGAGTTTCAGTAATCAATTATTTCATATTTGAGTTTGTGCTGCTTCGTTTTGAAAATTTCAAGCACCCTTTTATTATATTTTCAGTGTGAAACTTTTTAATCTCTTTGGGGCAGGAAAGGAGACTATTACCGTTATCTAGCTGAGATTAAAAGTGGTGATGATCGTAAAGAAGTTGCAGACCAGTCCCTGAAAGCTTATGAGGTGTTTGGTGACCTTCCACTCAGTTTGAGATTTATTTTCTCTTCACATTTTTGCTCAATTTATTTCCTTACGTTTCTCTCATTTTGTTTCCGAATATTAAATATGAAAGTTTAAGAGAATTGTTCACTTAATGAAGGCTGCCACATGTTTTTATTTGCACTGCAGGCTTCCACTTCTATTGCTGCCTCAGATTTGCCACCGACTCATCCAATCAGACTCGGCCTGGCCCTGAATTTCTCTGTCTTTTACTATGAAATATTGAATTCCCCAGAAAGGTCAAAATGCCTTTGCTAAAAGATTTTAACCTCTATACTTCAGAAAAATGGTATTAATAATAATGGGAAAAAGTTGGTAACTATGCTATTTTCTTTATGCATACAGCTCATTGGTAACTTGCATACTGCTTCTCTTCTCGTGGATGTGAATTTTGTGCTGTTGTCTTTACATTATCTATGTTGTGCAGGGCCTGCCATTTGGCTAAGCAAGCATTTGATGAAGCCATAGCAGAACTTGATAGCCTCAATGAAGAATCCTACAAAGACAGCACCCTTATTATGCAACTTCTGAGGGATAACCTAACATTGTGGACATCTGATCTGCCGGAGGAAGGAGGTAACTTTACAATTACCCTCTCTCCCCTGAGCAGTGAGCCCCTTGATCCTTAAAAATTTTCTTTAGAGAAATTCAAAGTATTAGGGGTTACTTTTAGGCTTATGATCCGTAGCTTGTTTTCTTCCAACGAAGAACCTTTCTCTCTTTCTTTTCTGGATCCATGAGGCATGGAGTATTTTTAATTTTCTTTTTCTCTGAAGGAAGTTTGCAAGAGGCGCTAGTCAAAGAAAAAACTAACTGAAGTTGATGATCTACTTTAAAATCTCAATTTTGGGTCAGACTGAATTGTGACGGATTTGGTTAGGGTTTACTTTATGATGAAATGAAATCTTTGTGGCGGGAATTGCTTTTTTCAGTGGTGTTTGCGTATTGCTTTCTCTGATTCATAAATTTTATTTTGGGGCTAACAATGAGAGTTCCATCATATTGTTATATGGAATCTAAGAATTTGTCAGGCATTTGGACCTTGATCAATTTATATGATAAAATGGAATGACTCTAACCCGCATGATGAATTAAGATTAATTCTTTCTTTATCAATCAGTCACCATAATCATTCATACATTTTTGATAATTACAACTTTGCAGGTGAGCAACCTAAAACTGATGAACTTAAAGCCGAGGTAAGAAGTTTGTGATTTTGACGTATTCATTTGTATGCATGTACCTACAATTGGATATCTGCTTTAGCTGCTCTGATTGGTGATGTTGTTGGTAAAAGCAAGAGATTATAGTTACAGAGGGATCCTGTTTACAGTTGTAATGTCATTGAATCATATGAATGATAAATTAATGATTTTGATATCATATATTTCATTTTATGCATTGTACAATACAGAATGCAATGAAGGATTAGGAGTATATACTGCAACTCCTTGGCCACCTTATTGAGACTGATCACAGTCTTCTTTTTATCAGTATCATAGTATCAGTTGCAATACTGACGATTAGGTAGTCCAGTCTTTTGAGGTTTAAGAAGCACACTTGATGGTGCTTTTGTTTCAATCAGCTAGTTATTGCTTTGGTTAAAATGTTTCTCGTTTGTCATAGTGGTTAAAGTGCATAGTTGAAAGATCTGTTATACAGTAACAGCGAAATTAACCAATCCCTTCATTTTAGGGAAAAGACCAAACCAAGTGCATCTTAGATATGCACACAGAAAAGGGAAATGCTTTACGAGATAGTAATTTAAAAAAATAGTTCTACGAAATGCAGTTGCACTGATGGTCTTCACTTCCGAAATTGGTTTTGAAAACTTTGAAGTTAACGTTATTTGTTTGGCCTAGCTTTGCAAAATTTTACTTATTGCAGATGCTGCTTGTAGATGCAGATCTTATCTACTTATGCACTAACCAATTGTGCCTATTTATTTTCCAGAATTAGCTGGGGTAGAAGGGAGTGGTTTTCTGGACTGCTTTCAGTAAGAGGAAGGGAAAATTATGATGCATTACCCTTTTAGTAGATGTGTGTGGAGTGGTAGACCATTGGCTTCATGGCTTGTGTCCATATATAATCAATAGATGGTTGCAGACAGTTTGTGATTTCTATTTAAACCTAGTTGGATTTTACTACTTTTGAACATATAGATTTAATTGGCTTTAGACTTGGCCATGCGAACTTTCATATACTGATTGGTGTTGCATTTGATCTTGTAATATGCCATTTCTCTTTAATGCTTATCCAATTTGCAAATTCACCATTGATTGTAGTCATGTACTTGTTGGGCAGATTTTTGCGTTAGTGCATGGCTAGTTTGTTTTATGGATGGTTTATCTTTTATAAATGCAGAGGCAACTTGTTGGCCATTTTTGCTCCCCCTTCAGTAAATGTAATTTGTAATAGAAATCCGGTAGCTAATGCCTGTGTTGGCTGCAAGACTTAATCTGAAACCGTATACAACAGAAAACATGCAGTCATAAAGTCACGGGGAGCATTGCTGTGTTTCCAGCGAACATCCTGTCTCAAGTGAAAGAATCAGAAAACGATACAACTTCCCCATCTTTCATTTTAATCCCCTACTACCATCTGCTCATTGAGGACGAATCGTACCAATAGTATAGTTAATTACCTGTAGTATACATACTCCACTTTTATATTTTTCATCAATTGATTACCTACAATTTTAAGTAGAGAAAATGTTGATATGATTATATTAATGACATTATAATCAAAAGATGAAATGTAGCCAACACGGGGGGGTCAGAAGATGCAAAATTAGGAGCAAATAATCTGAGAAACCCCAAGGGTTGGAAAATCAAATGATATGTGCCTCCAGAACAAAGCCGTCAAGAAATCGATCATTAAGATCTCACACCTTGCAGCCGAAAGGGGAGGCAACAATCGCCATTTCAAAACAGCTATTTGTTTGATCCAAAAGAACACAAAACACCCACACAACAATCCCCAATTTAATAATAAACACCCTCAGCCGACGCAAACGAAGATCTAACCAGAATGCTAAAAAGACGAAAGAGCAGGAGTCATTTCTGCTCGCCCAAACCATTTCTTTGATACACGTATATATATAGGGAGAACTAGGAACAAACCCTAGCTTGCCGAATCGTGTCTGTCTTTGATAGTTTGGGCCTGGGTTTGTCTTTACTATAGTAGTAGACTTTTTTTGTACTTTGCACAGTAGATTCGGCCTGCTTGTTAGTTGTTAGAGGAGCAGTTTGGCTTTATTGTTGTAATCAAACATGAATTTTGTGATTTAAAATAACAAAACATAATTTTCTTCTGGATTATATTTCATTAAAAATTATATATAACTAAAACAGGATTAATTAAATAAATAAATTTTCAGTTCTATATAACTAAAATAAGATTAATTAAATAAATAAAATTTCAGTTCTATATGTACTGAGCGAGTAGGTTATTACTAAATTCATATCATACCTCTATTCTATATAATTATCAGAATTAACATTTCTACTTGACGGGGATAAAGCTGCGTACTATTAAAACTTTTCAAACATCATGCGTTAGTGAAATTTCAATTGGGTGTTACTGATTACGACTTCTATTTTGTATAATTATTCTGTACAAGTCTTAAATATATTTAACTTATAATGTAAAAACATATATCCCTTATTGAAAGATCATTTAATAAGGAGGTAAATTTTGGAGTCTCGAACCAAATATTTTGATGAAAGAATCCAAGTTTTGTTTGCCGAGAATAGGCCAAGTGTCCAGTCATGATGGTATGTAATATATGTATGACTTAACTTTAGCTCAGATGAAATGGAATAAGAAGCAACAGCAAATGCATTGATTTATAAAACAACTCAACTGTCAAAAAGTATTATTAGCTAAGTCTCTTCTAGTCCAACTTTTGACCTTTACCTCTCCTTTAGACTGCCCAAATTAGGGAAGACAGAACAGAAAATGGTAAGCTGACAAAAGTCCAATCACTTTCATGTTTCAACTGATAAAGTTGGCCTCAGACGATAATTTTGTTTGGTATAAACCCATAACACCATTTAGAAACATAAAGTGAAATTACAACTGACTCATAATCACCTTTCTACCTCCCGCTTGCCTCATAATTCAAGAAACCAAAAGAGAGTCTATATATCGCATATTTGCAACAGGAACTTTTACTGGTAGATCTATTTTAAAACCAAATGCTAAGGAGACAAGATACAGGATTGAGTTTCCATATACTACAAACCGGGTATTTCTTGAATCCAGGTAAACAACTTCTGCTCAAAACAGTGGCACAATAGAAGGCAATGTATGTCAGATTTCTAACGTGATCCCACAAAGAAGTCGAGCTATATCAAACACTGAAATCTAATGAATAGAATAAATTTACAAAGGGCAGAAGAACCCTGCCATGGTTCTCTGAATTCTTTGGCAGAA
>JANIIA010000116.1:42737-60390 GCA_027478495.1 Erythroxylum alaternifolium
AACCTGATGATCGCAGAGGAGAGATAGGGAATATGCCAATCATGTATGGATAGATATTGTTTTTTATTGTTGAATACATACGTTGGAAAGCAGGTATGTGTAGGGGCTCCAGGAGAACAATAGTGTTGAAGAGATTTTATGCCCTAAATCTAACTACAACACAAGATATGTCATCTTTACTGTCTTTTCTTAATGCCTCCGCTATTAGCTGCTTCGCTGCTTTCATTGGGTCTTTAATCCTTCTTGCAATATCAACAGCCTCTTGGTTCGGCATCACCTGTATCGTTCAAGACGAAGGAAAGAGTAAATAATCCATGTGGCATTCCCTAATACAATTACAACCTATCAAAGGAGCAGTATTTAGAACCGACTGTGTGTCAAGAGAAAAAGAAATTAAAATTCAGATAACCTTCCAAAGGCCATCACTTGCAAGGATCAAAATATCTGTACTTTCATCTATATCTGTTACTTGAATGTCGGGATCAGACCGTAAATGTGACTTGAGGCTCTTGTCCCCAAAAGCACGAGATACAGCCAACTGCCCATTCACTCTGGGGACATCTCCTGGATAAATATTTGCAAGAGAAATCTAATCAATAGTATGCTACATTCAGCCCATGTTCCAAAAACATGTAGCAAAGCAGTATCAAACAATTAAAACATAAAGTTACCCTACATCATGCATATGGAATCCTTAAGCTACCATCTATATTCAAGAGATGTTAAATAGTCTTTTTCTTTCAGTTCAATGTAATAAATAGTCATGAACTTGAGAAGTCCTTAAGCTACCATGCGTTGATACATACCAATGGTCCTCAATTCTATGAAACCCAAATAATCCCCAATCAGTCTCGTGTGTCTACCATTTCACCACCAATTCCCAACATTGAATTGAAACAAAATTTCAATACTAGATATTTTATTTAGGTAGTCACCTTACACTTCCATTGAAACTAAATGTGAACCAGACCAGACAAACTAAATCACATTTCATCCAGTGAATGGAACAAGAGCTACTTGTTGAGAAAACATGCTTGATTCCAGAAGCTGAAACTTTTCCTTCCGGATGTGATGCACATTGATTTCTGGGAATATAATGGTAAACAGGTTTTACTCACAAACAGTATGAACAGAACTTCACTTTAGCCATTGACCTAGACTAGTTCTACACAAAGAATTCAAAATGTACAGGATAACATTGTCAACTTAAAAGATGAACAAAGAATCAGGATATAGGGAAATAAGACTGTTAAACAACAGCTGATAAAAAGTGAACATAGGATTCACAATATCCATGAAAGTTCCAATTTCACGACAATACATGCTCTTTGTTAGAGCAGCAGATAAAAATAATATTGGCAGCCACCCATCTCAATAAGCTAACAACCTGGCATGTTTGAGACAAACCCTCCTTTGTTCTCTATGCTACCTCTTTCAGTATTTGGTTCATGATCTGTAGTCATTTGTCTTGCTTTCCCCCTTCTTGAAAGAACTGCTCTTGAATCTCCCACGTTAGCTACCCACAATCTTCCATTTATCAAAATTGCAGTCACCGCTGTTGACCCACCCCGCCCCAAATCAGAACTATGAGAGATAAAAGCCTGGTCTGTCCTTTCATAGGCTTTCAATATAGACCTGCTAGGGTCCACCCAAAACTCTTCCTAAAATAGTCAGTAGTAAAATGTTAGATTTTGTAACAAATCAGCTCCTAAATAGACAGTAAGAAAATGTTAAGCTGTACGAGAAGTATCCACACCTCTTTTAAGATATTGGCAAACAAATGCTTTTGTAGGTATGCGGGTACACCATCTCCCAAATGACCGTCATAAATAGCAAAAAGTCCTAATTCTTGTGCATGCTCCTGCACGAACTTAGCAACATAATAATCCTCCATTGGGTGATTGGCTTTTCCTTTTACTAAGCAGTAACCATACTTGACATAACCATCGCGGCTTTTTCCCCTACCAGCGCTAGATGATGAACGTCCTCCCATAAACTACATGTGAGAGAAACCAAATTGAATCTAAATCTGACATGCTTCAAAAGAAGCAAGCAAAATAAATTCCAAGTTTCTAAAAGTACCAAGATGGCAGAGGAATGGCATTACAGCAGAAAACAAAATGTAGAATAGTTCCACGTACCACATAAGAAAAGCATGAGTAGTTATTAGTATACACTGGCTAAACGGATAAACCAAACCACAGACCATGCTTTATTCATACATTTTTATGGGCAAGGAAGTGTAGAATTAACTCACAAGAAAATAGGTATCATAAACACACACCTCAATTCATACAACCTGGTATTAGTACTTCAATTGCGATATTGCAAATTTGCATATTCTTGAAATTCTATAAACCAGAGTTATGGAGAAGCTACATAAACCTTCGAAAGCAGTCAAATAAAACAAAATAACCCAAGACGATGACTTTTAAACTTCCCATCCATCTCTTTTCAACATATAGCCTTAGTGTGTATTATCGATACCTAATATACTAGAATAAACCCAAAAAAACCATATAAGTGATGTTATATGTATCTAACAAGAATCAAGGCCAGAATTGTGCAGAATTCTCATAAGAAAGTGAGAATAAAATTAGAAAATAACAAAACTTCTCAGAGACTATGCATCATAGAACCAAACTTCAGATTAGCACCATGTTTCTGAATCATTTTAACAGCCCATTTAGGAAACAATCATGTGAGCCAATAAAATTAAAAATATAGGATCACAAACATCACTATAATATTGAAGATGATTAAGATCGTTACCTCAGAGTAGGAAGTATTAAAACAGCAAAACTTATCCATATCAGAAAACTATGTACACAACCTCCACCTCCTTCAAACTAAATCCCCACCATCCACCTCCAGTATCCACTTCCAATCCCAATTCCAAAGAAAATCCACCGCTAGGACGCTAGAATCTGCAACATCAAAATGCAAAGGTGATCACAAACTAAGAGATGAAACGTACAGAAACCGCACCAACCCAAATAAGCAAACCTAAAACCCCAAGCAGTTAGAAAGAGAAACAAAAAACTAAATATATGAATTGGGTATTTGTCAATTACCTCGAAACAATCCAATTAAGAGATGAAAAAGGATAGATTTCCGGTAAAGAGCTGTTTCTTCTTCAATCAGTAGTTTGCCCAAGTTATGGCATAAACAAACAATGATAAGATAACCAAAAGAAAGCAGAAGACAACACTTCAAGTTTTATTCCTTTTTACCCAAAAGAAAAGAAAAAGAAAATATGACTTCTATAATTGGCTGATAAAAAATTGCTAGTAAGTGGAAGCGTATAGGATGGATTTTGGAACTGGTTTGAGGAGTCTTTGGAAAGAGAAAGGAAGAAGCTTTGTGTTTGTATATAATTAACAACACACAAGACAAAAGCAAAAAGCTAACTTTAAAGCAGACTTTCTTCGTGTTGACTTTGCTGCAGTCTGTTCCTTTCCTTCTTGGTTTTGCCCCTCCTTACAAATTCATTTACAGTTTTGCTTTCGCCTGTCACAAAAGCCATTGCTTTCTCATAATTAATTTATTTTTTTCATTAATCGAAATTAGTGGTGCATTTAAGAAAACAATTTCTTCATGTTTGCGAACTTTTAAACAAAAAAACTACATGATCATTCCAATTTTCCAAATCTTTCAATACCCTATCCCTGAATTTATCAAAATGTATGTTTTGGTTGACCACAATCTAGCATAACTTTGATGACCAGGAGGAGAGGAAACAGATACTTTATGTTTGTGTAGCTTATCTCACTTTTACATTATTTATTATATATTTTTGTTACTTTTTTTAAGCAATTAATAAAATTATTGTTTTATCACCATAAAATTATAGGCCAATTCATAAAAAATAAAAAAATGTATATTACCATCCTCCCAAAGTTCTTGCAAAGCTGTATTATTGACGTTGTTGTAACGTTAACGAATAGACATTTGGCGTTATAAAGACTTGATAGTGTAGCCCATGTGAAGTACTGGTACAGCTACAAGTGAATTGTACTTCTTCTGAATAGACCCGAGAAATTTCTTAGCAGCCTCCTAGTCCCGTTGGGGTTGGACCATCATGTAATGCAATTCAATTTACTCACACGTTTACGTAAATTTTACATAAGCATATTATTCGAAAGAGCTAATTCTTGTCCATCACATCAAATCATATTTTACTTTAAGTTTAATTTAATTACAGTTTTTTTGTCAGAAACGAACAGCAAGTACTTAGTAAGAGTTTAAAACAAGCATTTTAAATAAGTTCCATGGAAGAGCTTACTGGTGTAGCTAGTGATCCCAGTAATTATGCAGTATTTAGTTCCCAACAAACTCCTAGTGATTATCTGGAGCTAAACTTAATTCTAGCGATTGAAGAATGGATTCTCTAAATGATTCCAAGTCACGCGATACCTAAACTAAAAAGAAAAGGCAACGAATTGTCAACTCTGCTGTACTAAATAGACAACTTGACTTGGTCTAAGTATTTGACCGTATTAGGATTGGGAAACGTCATAGATCAACCTGCTCGGAGATGAAAAGGTATTTTTCTTCTATTAGCAAAGTAGCCTTCGCAATAAAAATAGTCCATATAATAATTATCTGAATATACATTCGTTGCATCAATTCGTTATCGGTTTTACATACCAAGTATATACATATATTCAATTTTGTAAAATAATATAACATGAACGCTAATTTATATTGATAAGGCTTTCAATAAATAAAATATTCCTCCGGCAGTTTACTTCGTCTGCTGGAGGAATGTTAGTTGTTCCTTGCAAGTTAATCGAAAACTAGCGTGTGATAACAGGCACTTAGAGGAATTGTTCGCAATTCCAACTTGTAAAAGTAATGCCTGAACTAAACATTTATACCGTGCCTCATGTTTTTCAAACCACATAACTTCTTTATTTTATCAACCCTACTTGATCACCAGAACAAGCCGCAAAGGCTTATAGTGCGAGCCAGTTTTTTTTTTTGAAAAATTAAAATAATTTTTACTATGGTTGAAACTAGATTTACATGACAAGGAGTTCAAGGCCCTAAGCCTACTGTTAGACCCTGAAGTTCGAGATAGTGGAATCGTGCGGGAATTAGCGAGCCTTGACCAGTGTTCGACACGTAAAACAATGGAATAAGGCAAAGACGTGTGAGGAGGCAAGGACGAGAAGGGGCAATGTCAAGTGTTGGCATGTATTGGTGCGCATTGGTGGAAATCTTCGACGAGATGTAAGATTCGGATGCGAGGTCAAAAGAAGGCTTGAGACGAACTTCAAATGGAAGGTTAGCTGGATCACATGCATGATGGGAATATGCGAGAATTCCAAGGTTACTTAGCAAGTAGATCAAGCATGTTACGAGTTTTGGGAGAGTTTCGGACCTTGTACGAGCTGACTTGACTAAAGCTAAGTTCTTGATGGACTAAGGACTTAGTGTGTGCTCAAATAGACAAACCATGGCGAATGGAGTTGGCATGAGTAAGCATTGGATCGAATTAGTGTACTATTGGCTTGGATGACTCATCATCAATGGATAAAGATGAGAAGATTTTGGATGATGTGGCAGATAAGATCACAGTAGATGTACATCAGCTTTAAGAGATAAAGATCATGTTAAAGGATAATCTGAAGATAGGGGAGATCTTCGTAGATATAAATAATCATTCGTAGATAATGAAATCTTTTATCTTATTATTGTGATGTAGCTTAATCCTATTAGATAGAGTTATAATTGGATGAGGATGTCATCTATTGGTTAGTTTGATGTAATAAGATAAGGATAAAATAGGATAAGATCATGATCTTAACTAGTAGAATTCTATTAGGATTCTAACTTGGCATCTCATGTCATCTAGAGATGCCTATAAATAGCTCATTTGAGTCTTGCTCTCAGAAAAAAAGAGAAGAATGTTGTGAGACACAGAGATTGAGAGAGTATTCTTTTGTATACTTTGAGGAAAGTAATGAAGGTTGGCTTTTAGCTGTATCTCTTTCTTGTTCTTGTTGTTGCCTTTACTATTCTAGTGGTTCCGTAATTTTCTTGCGAGTGTGAGAGTTAAACATTACAAGGGTCATGAGGTGTTTGAGAACTTGATAGTTGGTCGATGATAATGTGGGAAGGTTGAGTCTTGCTTAGAGGACCTAAGTAAGATTGTCGTGCAAAGGAGTAGGCACGCCTTGTGGATAAGTTCAGTGCTGAAGGAAAACCTTTGTACTAGTTGGTATCAGAGCCTAAGTTCGATATGGCAGGAGGCAGCAATTTGACAGAACGTGTCAACCGAGTGGAGGCACTCATTGGGTCGATTCCTTAAGGGGAGGAAGATGTTACTTCTTACAACACACGATTCGAGATGTTGGAGGCGCGAATCCAACATTTGCAGAATCAAATCGCAGAGCTGATAAAGGCACAGGAGGATTCTAGATTCGAGATTGCAATCCTAAGGCGTGCCGTTGCAACGTAAGATGTTGGGCGTGCTGAAAACACATTGGTGAAGGTACGAAAGCCACAAGTTTTCGACGGCAAGCAGAATGCCAAGGAGCTCGAAATTTTTTTGTGGGATATGGAGCAATACTTTGCAGTGGCAAAGGTTTCTAACTTGGAAAAGGTGTCGATCACGACTATGTATATGGTGGAAGATGCAAAGTTATGGTGGAGAACGAGAATCTCCAATGACATTAGTGCGGGTAGACCTCCCATTAACACTTGGGAGAACATGAAGAAGGAGCTAACAGATCAGTTCCTCCCCAACAACACTTTATGGCTCACGAGAGAAGCTTTGAAGAGGTTGAAGCAAGATGACACGGTGCAGGAGTATATGAGGAAATTCACATCTTTGATGTTGGACGTGTGGAACATATCGAAGGAGGATAAGTTGTTCAACTTCATAGGCGGCATGCAAGGTTGGGCACAAATGAAGCTTCGGAGGTAGAATGTGAAAGACCTTTTAAGCGCGATAGCGACTGCGCGGATGCCTTGGTGGATCTCTAAATGCTACCACTGATTCGAACTAGCTACGAGGGCAAAAAAAATGGTGGGATGTGGAATGGCTCAGAGAAAGGCAAGGAGAAGGTAGGCGAATCTTCTCAAGGTAAGAAACAAACAAAAGGAGATATTGCTTGTTTCATTTGTGAAGGGCCGTATTTTGCTCGAGGATGCTCAAGATAAAACGCGGGTGAGGAGCAAATAAATTCCATGGTTGTAAAGGATCAAGGAGAGGGAGGACTCGACGAAAGAAGTCTACCTCAACAGTTTTTTTGTGTTGGGTGTAATGGGCCTTGTAAAGGAGCGTTCGAACAAAAGTAAGGAGACACTCGATGGAGAGGGAACATGGTACATGAGATATGTGCCAATAACTAAGGGGTCTTCAAGGAAACCAAACTTGGAGGAGTGTCCACATATTATTTCAATGAGGGCGTTGATTTCTTTTAGTGGGGGTGGTTTATTAGACTCCTAAGTTTGTGATAGCGAAATCGTGTGGGCATTGACGAGCCTTGACCAGTGTTCGACATGTGGAACAATGAAACAAGGAAAAGACTTGCGAGGAGGCAAGGACGAGAAGGGGCAATGTTAAGCGTTGGCATGCATTGATGCACATTGGCAGAAATCTTCGATGAGATGCAAGATTCAAATGCGAGACCAAAAAAAGGCTTGAGATGGACTTCGAATGGAAGGTTAGCTGGATCACACACATGATGGGAATATGCGAGAATTTCAAGGTTACTTAGCAAATAGATCAAGCATAGTGTGAGTTTTGGGAGAGTTTCGCACCTTGTACGAGCTGACTTGGCTAAGGCTAAGTTCTTAATGGACTAAGGACTTAGTGTGGCTCAAGTGGACAAATCATGGCTAATGGAGTTGGCATGGGTAAGCATTGGATCAGACCAGTGTGCTATTGACTTAGATGACTCGTCATCAACGGATAGAGATGAGGAGATCTTAGATGATGTGGCGGATAAGATCATAGTGGATGTACATTAGCTTTAAGAGATAAATATCATGTAGAAGGATCATCTGAAGATAGAATATATCTTCGTGGATATAGATGATCATTCCTAAATAATGTAATCTTTTATCTTATTATTGTGATGTAGTTTAATCATATTAGATAGAGTCCTAATTGGATGGAGATGTCATCTATTGTTTACTTTGATGTAATCTGATAAGGATAAGATAGGATAAGATCGTGATCTTAGCTAGTAGATTTCTATTACGATTCTAACTTGGCATCTCTTGTCATCTAGAGATACCTTTAAATAGCTCATTTTAGCCTTACTCTCTGAAAAAAAGAGGAGAGTGTTGTGAGACACAGAGATTTAGAGAGTATTTCTTTGTATACTTTGAGGGAAGTAATAAAGGTTGGCTTTTAGCTGTATCTCTTTCTTGTTCTTATTGTTGCCTTTACCATTTTAGTGCTTTCGTAATTTTCTTGCGAGTGTGAGAGTTAAACACTTCGAGGGTTGTGAGGTGTTTGAGAACTCGATAGTTGGTCGATAATCATGTGGGAAGGTTGAGTCTTGCTTAGAAGGACCTAAGTAAGAATACCGTGCAAAGGAGTAGGCGTGTCTTGTGGATAAGTTCAGTGTTGAAGAAAAACCTATGTAACACCTGCCATCATATTACAAATTATCAAAACAACTCTATAAGGAAGGAAATATATCTACCTGGAAGATAGACCATAAACAAAACTACTAAGGACACCACTTATACTTTATGGTTATGAAAAATGGAAAGATACGGTGCTTTGTTGACCCCCTATTGTTGGTATTTAGGATTTTCTTTCTCTTCCTTGCTGACTTTTTTTTTACAATTTTAGACTGCACACAAAAATCTCCTGGAATGTCAGAAACTTAGGTTGTAGTTGATGAAAAATCACAGTCCTCTACTGCCAAGTCTGAATTGCTTTCTCGAGGGGAGCCTATTGTCACATAAGCAGACGAATTACAATTTAATGTCAAAACGTGCTCTGCCCTAAGATGTACTGCAATCTGAGAGATGATAATCTCATACCCCGACTTGGCACACAGTTATCATTGAAATTTACCATTGTTGTCTGTTTTTTAGACTCCAGCCTAGCTTTAGAGGTTTCATTTTGCCTAATAGTTGCTACTGGAGTTAATATGTTGGGCCAATCCATTTGGCATTGATCCAAATATTGTGAGTTAAAGTGTCCCACGTTAGTATCTAGTTGCTCCACATTGTCTGCTATAGAGTTGTCCATAGCTGACTATTTTGGCACTATGTTGGCAATCTCAATCTGTTGAGCAACGTCCACAACCCTCTCGATTCTTGGTTCCTTTACAAAAACTCCAACTGTTTTACTTTGCATTACATCAACAGTACTATGATTTGTTGATTGTTCCTTCTTAGAACTAAGATCACCCTTATTTTGGCTGTCAGCCACTTCAGGATGCTCCCTTGTGTCGCTCTCGGTTAGAGGAATTTGGGTAGTTTGCTCATGAATCTTCCTCTGAATTTTAGTGCCAGCTTCAACTTCAACTGTTGATTGTTCAATTCCCATTAACTTGTCTTGCCAACCTATTTTATACCTTTTCCCAGTTGGAACCCATTTCTTACCATTGTGTAGCTTCTAAGGATAGGATAATTGTATTTCTCTTTTCACCAAGGATAGGATGGTGCGAGCCAGATTTGCCATCAACTAACGTGGGGTTTATGGAGCAAATTTTTTTTTGATAATGCTCCATTGATAATTTCCATGTGAATAGAATTATTTAGAAAATAGATAGTAAAATAGAAATGATAAAAGAAAGAAAAATTGAATGTTTATAAAATTTAATAAAAATTGATGAGCTATCTTTTCATTTTAACAATGTGTATATAAGTGCTTGTTCTCTCAATTATTATTTTATCCTAAAATTTTAGTGTGAATCAACTTTTAGGATTTTTTGGATAATATGAAAGAAGATGAGAGTAAGGATGACAATGGGTCGAGACGGGTTTGATTGGGCTAGGGGTAGCTGGGCCCAACTTATTATTTTTTTTAAAATTTTTTTCAAAACAATGTCGTTTTGTGATTTCAGTTAGGCAGTTAATGCTCAAGGTCTGGTCAACTCAAGCTTGCCCAGTTGACTTCAGATGGGTCGTGCTGAGCCCGAACCCAATTGTTAAGCCTAGATGCGAGGCTATTATGAGAATGATTGATATGTTGAATTAATGTATGCTTGAGGACAAGAATGAGTTCGATGTTGGAGAATTTGATAATATGTAATTTGGTTAAGTTAATTAGAATTATCTATTTTGTTTTAACTATATTTTAGTGCTTAAACGAGAAATTTAATATTTTTTGTTGTTTTAGGAGATAACAAGTGAATATTGCTTTAAATTAGAGTATTATTGGTCAAAATTACGAATTTTGAAAAAAGTGGATAAATTACTATAGTGGATAAAGGCAGATCACACTTAATTTCAAATTTACTCTAAGAGTTTGAATTCAATTAGAAAACTTATTTCCATCTTTATTAAGATTTAGATTTGTTTTAGATAATAATTTTTGCAAGATAAAAGAAAGCTAGGTTTTGAGTAGAAAAAGAAGATAAAAACACATCTAACAACTTCTCCACATCATTCTCTGTTGTTTCTTTGTAGTTTTCTCTTGCTCTTCCAGCTTCTTTTCTATTTTTAGTGATGGAACAAAAGTCATGCGTGGCTAAATCCAAATATTATGACAAAAGGATTCAAAATTCTAGTAGTAATCTTCTGAATTTTTGTTCTAAACTTATATTCATGTTTTAATCCAATTATTTCTTATTTTGTATTCTTATATTTCGTGAATAGTTAATATTGATTGATTTGACAAATTAATTTGAAGTTGATTATTCTAATAACTATCTATGAATTCAATGATTTGTAATTATCCTAAAAGATTGGTACAAGTAGCAAATACGTTATTATGAAGTTGTATATTTAACTTATGGAAAAAAAACTAAATTGAATAGTTATTGCTATCTCAATTATTTAATTTAAGATTTAATCTTTTCACCATGTTTATTGCTATCATTTAATTGATATGAAATGTTATCATACTCAATCAATTGATGGTAAGTTTTAGTTTGAATACTAAGTTTGAACCAATTAATTTATACTCAATCAATTGATGGTAAGTTTTAGTTTGAATACTAAGTTTGAACCAATTAATTTAGGAAAATTTAAGACTTATTATTACTATCCTAATATGTTTCCAACTAATTCTTAAATTATGAAAATTATTCTTTTTAAAATAACGATTAATGTTACAATTAAATAAAATCTTTCCTTTGAATCAAAGTTAAGTACTCTTGAATTTTTCATTTTTGCATTCAGTTGATTTATTTTGACTCCTTATTAATTTTAGTTAATTAATTAATTAATCATAAACTCCCACTTTGTTTTTTAATTGAAATTAAGAAATTAGTTTTTAGTTTTCTTGGGATTCGACCTCGTTCTACAAATACTACAAGAGTTTAGAAAATCAAAATTAATTTTGAGGATTTTGACAACCCGGTCATCTACTTTATGTAAATTTGCTTTAACATGAAGAAAAGTTGCCTTAATATTCATATGCTCTAAATCCATATCTAAACTTGGTACTAATGTCATCAAAATCTTGATGGAAGTATGACAAACCACTAGGGAGATAAATTCATCACAATCAATTCTTTTCTATCATGCGCACTCTTTTGCTACAACCTAAGAATTAAACTTTTTCTCTTCTTATTATGTTACTACTAACTTGCTCTTGTATATCCGCTTACATCTTATAGGATTCTTTTATTCGAAAAGTTGCACCAGTTTCTATGTCCAATTCTTGTTCAAAGACTCCATTTTTTCTACTGTAGCACTCATTCATCTGTCCTTCTCCTAATTATTCCTTACCTTTTGAAAGGTAATTGGTTTTCTATTACCTGTGATAAGTGCAAAGGATATCAAATCTTCCCGATCATATCTATTTAGTGGCCGAATGGTATATTTTGTTCTATCTATGACTATATTATACTGACGTTTTTCTCATAAAATTTATCTATCTTTTGAATTAAAATTTTTAGCATCTTTCAAGTTTGCTCCGATTTGGCCTAATTCCCTTTATACCTTCTTCGAACTGTTTGCTGCTAATCCTGACACATTTCTTACATATGTTTGCTTCAATATATGTTGCTTATCAAATGTTGCATTTATTAATAACCATTTTCTTTTGTGCTTAGTTCTAAAACTTGTATCTTTTCACACTTTAGGGTAGCCAATACAGAGTCACTTCTTCTAATTCTCATTAGTGGAAATATGCCCATAAGCAAGACATCAAAGGTTTTCAACCCAGACAAATTTACCTTACTTTTATCCAAACTTCCTCTGCCACTCTTATATCTAGTGAAGTTTATGGTGATCTATTGACGAGGTAACACATCATACTGCTTCCCTCAAAAATTTTTTAGGAGTCCTTCATTAAACCTTAAACACTTATTTCTTTTAGTTGCAGATCCATTCATCCTCTCTAAAATATTGATTTATTGAGATGTTTTTAAAACTGTGTAGTATCTCTGAATCTTATGCTCCTAATATAATTTCTGAAATTATGGGCTAATGTAAATACCATTATCTAATCTTAGATACTAGAATTTTTTCCTATCTAATTCTCTATTTCAGCCTTCCATGCCATAAACTTTGCAAAGAACTTAAATTTTTACTTTATAAGGTATACCCAAAATTTC
This sequence comes from Erythroxylum alaternifolium, assembly GCA_027478495.1. Classification (NCBI taxonomy): domain Eukaryota; kingdom Viridiplantae; phylum Streptophyta; class Magnoliopsida; order Malpighiales; family Erythroxylaceae; genus Erythroxylum; species Erythroxylum alaternifolium. Next base: position 55,442 of record JANIIA010000116.1, read on the forward strand.
TTTAAAATTTTATTAGTGATTGTGATAAAGTCCTAAGATCCACTCAATGATAACTCTACCTATACGTTAGTATATACATAGTTTAAAATTCTTTTAGTTTTGTGCTCACTCATCTTGAATGTCACTTTAGACTATTTGCTAAGTACATAAAACTTATAGAAATAGGATTTATACTTTATAGTATTTGACACCTTTTATTAGGTTCCTATTATAAAGTTTCGTCATCTTTTGTTCATTGAGATGGCCCAACCATATATCATAACACGGTGCTATTATCATTTGACTCTATTGTAGCAATATATTCACTTGCAACTATGCTCTCCTTTAGTCTATAAATGTTCTATACTAATCTTGATCCTTTCATCATGTTTAATGCACACTTTACCATCTTATTATCTTTGTCAATATTACACAAAAATCGTTTACATGTAAAGAGTTCAAAGAAATATGTTTTTTTCCTTAAACTTGGTACATATCAAACATCATACAACTTTCTAATATTACCCTCACACATCTTGATCATAATTTTTTATATTTTGAAAATTTGTAAGCTTTATTATCTCTCAATTCGACAATATTAAAGTGGCCTAAACCATATCATATAAACTAATTTTTTTGGGTGTTGTATTAAGTGAGTATATCGTATCTAATATCTATAATTCTTAAAGTTGGTTGATTTGAAATGTATAATATATATTTATGCTACAATTTGAGTCTTCACTTTGCACTGCATTAACAAACCTTGATGAATCATCACATTTCCTTTTTTCATCATACATCTCTTTATTTGGATAGCCCCTTCTTATATCTTGTTTACTCATACTCATAGCACCAAATTGTCTTTATACCCTTGAATTAGATTTAGAACTCCTCTTAAATGAGCCATTTGTACTCTACTTCCTTTTATGATTTTGGTTTTCCTTTATACATAAATCATTAGTATTTAGTATCTTGCAGTTATGAGCTAATAATGTAATGGTGATATTCTCCAAACTAACTCTCTCTTTACCCAATGTGATCATGATTACCAAATATTCATAAGAAAAATGTAAGGAATAAAGAAAATTCATTGCTTTATCCTCATCAAGAATAGTCACCTAAAGTCTTAACAAGTTATTAACCTTTTGGTTGAATGGATGGATATATTGTTCCACATATGTTCCTTCCTTTATCTTTAGTTTATATAGTTTATGCTTCAAATATAACTTGTTTATGAAAGACTTTGACATTTATCAACTCTCTTTTCTTTCTATACCTCTATAGGGGATGCAATCTCCATGACATGGTACATGAACTTGTCCATAACATAAAGTTATATGGTTCCAACTAGTGTGTCTATAAGTTTTCTAAGTCAAGCTCATCAATATCTTTTTGCTTATTCTTCTTCATCTACTTCAACATGCTTTGTTACGCTAATAAATCCTTCACTCTCCATTCTTATAGTCTAAAATTCATAGTTCTATTGAACTTCTCTTCTTCAAAATTTTCAATTGAAATCGTATTGCTTTAATGATGCTTTAATACCATTCATTGAGAAAATAGATAATAAGAATAATGAATACTGAAAAAAAGAAAAAAAGAACAAAAGAATACGATGGTCAATTAATTAAGTGTGTCTATGTCTTCCGAGGCCAAGAGCAATCAATCCTTTATTGAATAATTATGATGATAGTTATATCAAATTATGTCTATGATGATAAATGTTTATATGTAAACCATAACTATTAGAATTTACTCAAATAGCCCTTTTACCAAGTCCAACCTAATTTAACCATTACTCTAGTGGGTCTTAAAATTCTTTTAAAGTTTAAAATTAACCAAAATATGTCTTTAGATAGGCTAAATATTATACACACAATTATGTCTAAGTTATGGCTCTCACTACATAATACTATCTTTGTCACATCTATATCCTTAAACTATGCATTCTCCTATTTTTTGGTATACTAAGATATAGTTGAAGACGTGATTGTATCCTAAACACTTAATTTTATTATTTCTTATAAACATGACAAGTTCTTTGGCACGCTAGTGGCCTTAACCTCTAATTTTCAAGAAAAAATACACTTTATCCATAACATTGTTTACTCAAGAATTTAATAAAAGCTTATTCTCATCTTAAAACTTTAAAATTATATGCCTATTTATATACATATAAAGAATTTTGCTAAAAAGTTAGGAACCCATTGTACTTCTTTAATTAAGGTATAATAGAGAAAGATTTTAGACAACTCTGGTTATCAAGTTCTATAGGATTATAAACTAGGGTCACCAATTGTGCCAGTGCATTATGCAGTGCTAGTGCTAAACATCATCTGTGATCTACAAAGTCAAGCTTTATTATTGATTATGTACTGGAGCTATATAAGACCCTAAGCTTTTTATGCCAACACCCTAAGCTTTTTATGCCAACACCCATTTAAATGTTCTATTGGTTTTTATAATTTATGGTGCATAAATTCCTTATTTCGTTCCAATCCAAGAACATTTTCATGGTGTTTCTCTCTTTTGCGGCAAAAAGAGAGCATTTCACTTTTATGCAATGGTCTGAAGAGTGAATTATCTACCTTTTATTATATGAAAATTGCATAACCTTGTTGAGATTTTTTTAACAAATTAAACATGACTTCTCGTCTTCAACAGTAGTGAATGTAAGGGACATTATGGAAAGGAGAACACATGTTTTTTTTTAGTGAACCAAATATAGATTTAAAGCTTATTAAGTCTAGTTTTGAATAGCACAAGTTTTAGGTTCATTAGAGTTTTCTAAAGAAAGTTATAGCTATTTGATTAAAGACTACTAAAATATAATACATGTTGTTTAGAATTATATTATGTACATTTTTATTAATAATTGATATTTAAGCCTATAAAAAGACTTGTAATCAGTTGTTATAAGATAGAGATAAGAAGAAGAAATCCAGAAATAAAAAGTTTTTTCAGTTAACCTTTTCATTTCTTCTTCCTCATTTGTGTTAAGGATCCATACTTGTATCTCATTATAGCTTATAACAAAGTGGCATCAGAGCTTTATTAGAATGGTAACCAAAACTAATATCACCTTCCAATACCAACAACTAACTAAAAAAAACTATGATCGATGAGTGCTATGCATGAAGGCAATAATTGGATCTCATGGCTTATGGGACATTATCGAGAAGAGGTATAAAGATCTCACAGATGAGGATACTGCAACCGTGGCTAAACTAGAAACTTGACAGTGAACAAAGAAGAGAGATCAAAGTGCACTCTCAATTATTCATCAAGGGCTAGATGATGTCATTTTCGGGAAGATACCCAATGTTCTAACGAATTCCTTGGTCAAAGTTGATAGCGTAAAGAAGGTGTGGCTCCAAACTTTAAAGGTTGGGTTTGAGTTGATTTTAAAGAAGGAGAATAAGTTTATAGTAAATTATTTTACTCGAGTATTGGCAGTGGTGAATCAAATGAAGTGGCTTAATAAAAAAAAGGAAGATGCGAGAGTAGTAGAGAAGATTTTGCACTCTCTTTGTAACGCCTCAACATATACCCTAGAAGTATTATAGCATGTCTAGGTTGTATTGCGAAGTAAACATAACAAATTAAGTGCATCTAAGTATAGTAAGAGATGTAATGGTACTTAATGTGAAAGACATGGATAAATGGATAATTTGTTAGTTTTGGCATGGACATAAATACTTAAACATGAAATATGTATGGGAATTTTGATATGTTTGCTTGGATTATGAACATGACATGAGGGTAAGTGGTAAAGGAAGTATCTCATTTGCTTATGAAATGTTTTTGGTTAAATTGGATGTGTTTTTGCATTGCTCTTGCATTATAAGATCAAAGTTAGTTGATTTGGGACATGTACCTTATTGGATGGATAGATTCCACTGAATAGATTTTTGTAATTTAGCCATATATTGGCTTGTAGACCTCAAAATTGGGTAATTCTAATTGGAGATTAAACTAGAGATATATTACTAAAACTTTGATGAAGGAATCGAAATTTGAATATGCTTATAAGATTTTTGAATTCTAGTTTGAAATTGAGTTCTGGTTGTTGTCTTTATTTTCAAATAGCCTGTAGTTTTTTTTGGGATTAACTCCAGATATGATTAACAAAACTGCATGAAATTTATGCCATTAGAAATTTAAGACATCGCGGAATGGAATTAATTGATAATATTTAGGCTAATGCGTAAAGGAAGAAGAAGGACCAAGATGTGATTTTTTCTAAAGTTAACACATGGACCAATTAGAGTAAAGCATGTTTGACCAATAAGATTAAAACTTATGTGTGTCCAATAGAATTATCACACATGGTCCAATAGAATTGTAACCTTTGGTCCAATAGGATTGTAACACATGGTACAATAAGATTGTAACACATGGTCCAATAGGTTGTAACATATGGTCTAATAAGATTGTAACATATGGTCCAATGGGATTGAAACATATGTCTAACACTAGAAAATTCATGAAAAGGCATATAGAGAGGGAAGATGGACAGTACTTGGGGTTTTAACTTTAGATTTTTCTTCTCTCTATTTCAATTTCTTCATCCCATAAATTTTCATTTGGTAAGTCAAACAAAGCCAAAGAGGAAGTGAAGGAAAGGTATTAGAAGAATTACTTTGTCAATTTTAAAGTTTTGGAACTACACTTATTCTAATTTCTCTTTATGATTAATTTTGAATGGGTACAAAGATTCGTTTGGATGTGGAATTATTGCTGGGATGATGCTTTGGTGTTATTTTTATTGGCGTCCGGGTCTCAGTACTTATAACAAAGCTACTTTATGAGATGATCGGGTAAGGATCATGTATAAATACCCCTCAGGAAAAGTTCACCGTGTAACAGCCCAGATCACCCGCTTGCAGATAGTGTCCGCTTTGAGCCTCGGCCTCTCGGGCCTCGCGCTCTCACGGTTTTGTTTTTCCGCAGGACTTCCCAGGAGGTCA
>JANIIA010000116.1:62154-77195 GCA_027478495.1 Erythroxylum alaternifolium
TCTGGAAGAACAAAACCGTGCGGGCCAAGCCCAAAGCGGACAATATCTGCAAGCGGGTGGTCTGGGCTGTTACATAATAGGTTATTATTGTTGTGTTTTAGGACTTATTTTATATGTTTTTGTCTAGTTTGATCTTCATGGTTGTTCTTTTATGTTTGATGTTGATTTAGGGTAACAATTGATCATTTTGATGTAGGAATGAAGGGTGGCTACCTTTGTGATTGAGCTAGGGACCAATAGAGGAGAAGAGAAGTGGAGGAATTGTAAGACAAGAACCCACGATCATGCTAATTCTCACGACCATAGGATCCCTAACCCGAAGAGACACACAGGTTTCACTTATTCTTAGGTTCTTATGACTATATAAGGGCAAAAATCCCTAGGGATGAAGGGGAGTTGTGAGAACTTGGCTCCTTGAGCTAAAAAACATATTTAGAGCCTAAAAAGAGGTAAAGAATCAAGATTTCCACTCTAAATTAGGCAAAGAGCAGACCAATTCCAGATTTTCCAATTTTGAGTAAAGAAGAGGAGGAGCTTGCTTCATCTAGTTCTTATTTCATTTTTCTCTTCTAACATCTTTATTATGGATTTTCTGGTTGTTAGGGAAGTTAATGACTTCATTTGAGGAGATTACTTTTAAACTAATTATTGAATTCCTACTTTGTTGATTTGAATGAATGGTGCTTTTGATGAATATTAAGCTTATAACTTACATTGTATTGAGAAATTAAGTTGGGTAAATTGTGTAAGGATGTACAATGAGAATTGGCACTCTATAATTCATCAAGTTAATTGATTATTTAGAGAGAGATCTTGGCTAATTAGTTGATTACTAATAGTTGTGCATTAATGTGTTTTTCTAAGTATTTGGCATATGTTTCTTGCATAATAGTTTATTATTATTGTATTTTTAGGATTCATTTTGTATATTTTTGTTTAGTTTGATCTTCATTGTTGTTCTTTTATGTTTGATATTAATTTAGGGTAAGAATTGATTATTTTTATGTAGGAATGAAGATTGAGCAATTTGGAGATTGAGCTAGAGATCAAAAGAGGAGAAGAGAAGAGGAAGCATTCTGGTGTAAGAATCCACGATCATGGGAATCATGCCAATTCCCACGATCATGGGATGTTTAATCCGAGAACATGTGCATGGTTCAATTAAATTTTAGCTTTTCTGGACTTTATAAGATATTAAACTCCTATGGAAGAAAAAGGACATGAAACCTCGGTGTAGAACATCCTCCTTTAGTGAAAAGTCCATATTTAGAGTCTTGAGGAAGGTAGCGATTCAAGGATCATCAATCACAATTAGGAAAATAGCATATCAACACCAGAATTTCTAGATTTTGGTAAAGAAAAGGAGTTTTCTTTATTTAATTTTCTATGATTTTTATCTCTTCTAGTCATTGTAAGATGGAATATTTGAAAGTTTTATAAACACCATGAGTGGCTAATTTATTTTTAAGGATCACTTTTGAACTATCTTGTTAAACTCCTATTTTATTGAATTGAATGATGGATGTCTTTGATGAATGTTGATTATATACATATATCTTGCAATAAATTGAGAGATTGAGTTAGGTAATTTGTATAGGATTCTACAATGAGAATTGGCAACTTATAGACCTACATTTATCAAGTTAATTGATTAGTTAAAACAGGGATCTTGGCTAGTTTAATTGATCACCCATAGGATAACTTAATAAGTAGTTAAATTGGTGGATTGATTTGGTGGATTGAGAGATTGCTTAATCAACTTCATTTAATTTGATTAGGGATAATTAATTATGCCTTAAGAGAGGGTAGTTAATACAATTGAACATCTTAGGTGAGACACAATTCAATTAATAAAATAGGAGGGAGACAAGATAGGAAAAAAGTGATCTCCAGTCGTTAAAATCTTAAATTCCAATTTCTGCATTTTGGTTTTATCAATTGTTCATTGTTAGTCATTTAATTTTAATTTAATTTTCTAGATTATTTCTATTAAACAATTTTGTTTCTTAAATAAACCTTAATCTGAATTAAGTAGTGCCTAAACCTCAATCCTCGTGGATTGATATCTGCTTTTAACTATAAGTATACGGGTTTAACTACAAGTCACGACCCGTATACTTGTAGTTTTTGAGTGTAAAACTAGTAGACTATTTTCCAAATCAACAATTACCCATAGGATAACTTCATAACTAGTTGAATTGGTGGACCGATTTTGTAGATTGAGAGATTCCCTAATCGTTTTCATTTAATTTGGCTTAGGACAATTAATTACACCTTAAGAGAGGGTACTTAATACATTAAGACATCTTAGGTGAGGCACATTTCAATTAACAAGGTAGGAGGGAGATAAGATAGGAAAAGAGTGATCTCTAATTGTTAAATCTTGAATTCTAAGTTTCTACTTTTTGCTTTATCATTTGTTCATTGTTAGTTATTTGTTTTAGTTTAATTTTTAAGTTTATTTTTATTAAAATTGGTTCTCAAACAAAGCAGCCTGAATTAAGTAGCATCTAAATACAATCTCTGAGGGATTGATATATGTTCTTCACTATAATTTACACCCCGTGTACTTGGCGGTTTTGAGCATAAACCTAGTAAACTGGTTTTTCAATCAATAAGTTTTTGGCACCATTGTCGGGGATTGTTTATTTAGTATATTTTTTAGTTTGGGTAACTTTGATTTGAGAGTGTTTAATACTTTTTCTAATGTATTTGTAGGTGTATAAACACAAGGAGCATGCGAAGGTTTACTGAATTTAGTGACGAAGAATTATCAGATATCACAAGGAACGAACAAGAGTTAAGGAGAGCAAAGCCCCAAGAAAATCTTCAAACAAATATGGCGGAAGAAAGAGAATAAGGGGGATCGTGAAAACTTGCCTCCTTGAGCTAAAAAGCATATTTAAGCCTTAGAGAGAGGTAGAGAATCAAGATTTCCATTCCAAATTAGGCAAAGAATACACCAACTCTAGATTTTCTAGAATTGGCAAAGAAGAGGAGGAGCTTGCTTCATCTAGTTCTTATTTTGTTTTTCTCTTTTAGCATCTTTATTATGGATTTTCTGGTTGTTAGGGATGTTAATGAAATTATGAGTGCTTGAGTTATTTGTACAGATTACTTTTGAACTACTTATTGAACTCCTACTTTGTTGATTTGAATGAATGATGTTTTTGATAAATGTTGAGCTTATACTTTGCAATATATTGGGAAATTGAGTTGAGTAAATTATATAGGGTTGTACAATGACTATTAACACTCTATAGACCTACATTCATCAAGTTAATTGATAATTTAGGGAGAGATCTTGGCTAATTAGTTGATTACCTATAGGATAACATTATAACTAGTTGCATTGGTGGACAGATTTTGTTGATTGAGAATTTGCTTAATCATTTCCGTTTAATTTGGATAGGGATAATTAATTACACCTTGAGAGAGGGTAGTCAATACATTAGGACATCTTAGGTGAGGCACAATTCAATTAACAAGGTAAGAGGGAGATAAGATAGGGAAAAAATGATCTCTAATTGTTAAATCTTGAATTCTAAGTTTCTGGACTTTTGCTTTATCATTTTTTTCATTGTTAGTTGTTTGATTTAGTTTAATTTTTGAGTTTATTTTTATTAAAATTGGTTCTCAAACAAAGCAGCCTTAATTAAGTAGCATCTAAACACAATCTCTAAGGGATCGAGATCTATTCTTTACTACAAGTTGCACCCTGTATACTTACGGTTTTGAGCATGAAACTAATGAATTAGTTTTGCAATCAACAAGTAACTTTTTCAATTTATAAACCAAGTGCTTTTGTCCAAATTTCTTAAACTTTGTTGGCTACTAAATGTAAATTTTCTCCTCTAAGTCACCATGATGAAAAGTTGCTTTCATATCCATATGCTCCAATTGCATGTCCAAACTAGCTACTAATTTTGCAACTTCTTTTTATGGAAGTATATACGAACATAAAAGAGGAGATCTCATTATAATTAATGTTTTTAATTGTGTTCCCTTTTGATATTAGACGGTGGCTTCCCCTTGTATACCCACTTACACCTTATAAACCTTTTCTCTTTAGGAAGCTAAACTAACTCTCGTATTTGGTTCTTGTGTAGAGACGTCATTTCTTTCGTTGTAACACTCATCCATCTATCCTATAACTTTATAAAATATAGTTAGATTCTTATTACTAATGATAACTGTAAAAGAGATTGAGTCTTCCCGCTTATATTTTTTTAGATATCTAATAGTATGTCTCACTCTATTTGTGGGTCTCACTCTATTTGTGGTATACTATGATTTTGCTCTTCATTTGACTTTTTTCTTTTATCCCTTAAACTAGAAATTCCAATTCTTCTAACAGTTTCTACAGGTTGTTTTACTTGTACACATTTAGTCTCATACTATTTTTTCTACACTAATATATCTCCTTCATATGTTTATTTTAGTATAAATTGCTTATTAACGTTGCATCCCTACTAATTATCATATTCTTTAGTGTTTGATGCCAAAAATTGTATCCTTTTACACCTTAGCTAATGAAGATAAACTTCTTTGATTTTGGATCACGTTTAGATATCTCATTAATAGAATATATACATTGGTCAGATAGCTAAAAATTTTCAACCTTAGAAAGTCAACTTTATTTCCTGTCCCTAATTTTTCTACAACTTTCACATCTAATGAAGTCCTTAGTGACCTGTTGATGATGTAGCATGCCATACTCATTGCTTCATGCCATAAATTTTTAGGTAGTAATAGATTTAGTCTTAGCTATCTGACCCCTTTTAATTTTGCATCTATTTATCCATTCTAAAACACCATTCTACTGTAATGTTTTATAAACTATAAAATGCATCTAGATATTAATTTCCTCATAAAATTTATGGAATTAGAAATCCCTTTACTTAATACAATTGTTTGATCTCAGTTACTTGATCTTTCTATATATGAAGTTTTCCACCTCTGCTTTCCACATGATCAAAGCGGGCAAATGACTAGCACATAACACTTGAAAGCCAAGGCCCTTAGATCATATGTAAGCTTGACTACTAGTGCCAAAAATAAATGTAAATTTTTTTAAAAATAACAACACGAGTATACATAAGTAAAAGCACAATAAAGTATAATAATGCTAGTATGCATTAAAGAAAAATTTTCAGTATACTAAACCATATCACTATAGATGCTAGAGTACAAGTACAAGTGAAAACAATTGAAAAGCATAGGTAGAAGTAGACATGTCACTACCAATGCTCTTTGGAGTCACTACTAAAAAGTTGGTGACAGATAACCTGAAAAATATAGTTGAGTGTTAAGTTGTCATTTTGCACTTATTTGATATATAAATCTCTCTCATATAATGAAATTATTATTCAAAATTTATGGATTTGTGTCTTAATTGTTTTTAGATGATTTTCAACACTTGGGAGATGAAATTGAGTTAAAAATTTGGAAAAGAAACAAAGAAATCTAAAATTCCAAATTGGTAGCAAATTCATGACTAGACGTGGCCACATGCAAGGATGGAAACAGATTCTGCGAATTTTGTTTTCAAGTTTAAATTTGAAAATTTCACAAATATTTAAAGATCAGATTGCTATCTTATCAATGGGATCTGCAACTGGAAGTGGAGATAAGGATTATCTGCTAAAGATCACAAAGAGGTAATTGAAGAAATCGGAAGAAAAGCATAAAAGGGGAGTCATTTGTACTATTCACGTACACTGTTCACGTAGCATAGATTAGGAGTAATTTTCAATTTTCTGCATGCTTTTCTTCTTGTTTTCTCAACAGCTATAGGAGTTTTTCATTTCCTGCATTATTTTTCTAAGTAGTTTCGGATTTTCTAGAAAGACCAAGGATGGAGACATTTTATTTTATTATTTCTTTATTGAATTTCACTTTCGTTATGGGTAGCTAAATTCCTTTTCTTGGTTGAGGGGAACCATGTTATCCTCTATTATGTGTGAGATGTTTTAATAAATTTTGTTTTGTTGATGAACATTCAGTGTCTTCTGAATTAATTTTTCTAATTGAATTGATTTTTCTAATTGAATTGATTGATTCCTAAGTGCGCAACTAGGAATTGATTCGTTTAATAGCTAGATTAATAAAATATGACGTTCAGTTTTATTAATTACAAGTAGCAATTAGGATTACCTTCTTTACGTTAGAGTCGAAAATTCTAAGAAGACGTTGAACTAGATTAATTGCATGTCGTATATGTATTATTTTGTTCATTAGTTTATTAACTCTTAATGCTATCAATCAACTGAACTTACTATTGTATCTAGGTTATTGGTTGATAAGAATGTGTAGAATACATGTTTCTATTCATTTACACTTATGAGAAAACATCCCCCAATGAATGTTTATTGATGAATTGAATTTTATATCAATGATCCATTTTAGTGTGATAACATCGGTGACTTGAAACCAAGGTTTGTCTATTAATTTTCAGATCTAATTACTTTTGCCAATTTTCTATTTTTGTTATTTCTACATTCTTAATTTTACATGAATTGAAAACTCCCTCTTCGTTACTTTATTTTAGTTTGAACTCGTAAACTCTTTACCGTTAAAATTCCTCGTGGGAACGATACCCACTTTCCATACTACATTAATTTGTATTAATGAAAGTTGGTTTCTTTTTAATTTGATTGCAAGCGATAGCAGTACCAGTCTGGTCTCATCTTTATTTCCCATGCTGTTGTCTCCATTTCCAGACCATGCACGAACCTCCCATGCCTCTTCCACATTGTTGTTCTGCGTCGTTTTCTTCCCACTGCTGTGCATCATATGGTGTTGGTTATGCTCTTCCCCACTTCTGCGTTGCACGAGTTGCGTTTTTCTCTCTTCTTCAGCTGTTGTGTCATTTTCTGCATGTGGTGTGGTTTCTTCGTGTCATCGTTTTTGTTGGCTCTCCAACACCTACGTTTTGCTCGTTCTCCAACTGCTGCGTCGTTTCCTTCTTGCGTCAAGTGCATTTTGCTCCAGAGTCATGTGCTTTTTTCTTCTTCCCTTTTAACATCATCCAGCTTGGTCGTCGTTTTCTTCAGTGATGCTTGTGTTTTGCTTCTCTTTCAATAGCCTCTTGCATTGTCGTTTTGCCCAACTGCAACACTGTCATTTTTGTCTTTTATTTTGGGCTCCTATTTTTGTATCTTTGTATTTTAATTTCTCCCAAGTACCCTACATAAAAATTACAAATAATGTAGCATCAATTGTCTAAAAATTAATTAATCACAGTTAAACCAAAATATGACAATTTTTTGCCTCTATAAACACAAATTAAATGTAAGGCACAATAATTCAAATAATAATCAAATAATGTCATAAGGACCAATTATAGTGACAAAAACCCATCCAAATGATATGAAAATATATAAACAAATGAGTTTGTCAACTCCCCTACACTTAGCCTTTTTACACTCCTGGGCAAATTATCAGTAAAGAAAAATCCAACAGTTAAACTCAATACAAACAAACATAGAATCGTCAAAGCAAGAATGTGCAATCAACTCAAGCAACCTCTATCCCTAATCAATGAACAGTCATGGAATGCTTCGGTGTAAAGAAACTAACACAAAAGACATAGCAAGATAAAAGGAAGAGAAATATAATAGGTCTCTCATAAGGTATAAGTTTCTCACTCATCTCTCAAATAAGGAGTTTTTCACTCAATCTACGTAGATTAGCACTTACCATAGGCTTGTAAAGATTCTACTATCTCTACCACTAACATACTATAGATTCGTGATCAAGGGGACTTTGTAGGGTTGTAATGTTGATGAAAGGCTAATGAATGGATGAAATGGAAATAATGACAAGTGCAATGCATGAGTGTTAAGCAACAACTCAAAGTGAGCTAAAGTGCAACATCAAATGAACACCAATGTGCAAATATCAACTTTAAAGAACCAATCTTTGATCTTCAACCACCAAGGAATGCCTTATTTCCAACTTTATTTTTTTGGAAAAATTATTCCTCTTTCTTTTCTTTTTTTCCTTCTTTTCTCAATATTCTTTTTTTGTGTCATTTTCTTCTCTTCCTTTTTTCTAATTTTCTAATTGTTTTGTTTTTTTCTTTTCAGAATATTGGCATACCCAACCCAAGAAGATAAAATAGTAACATCAATGATGCACATTTAATCATGAAGAACATATTGTAACTTATACAAAACACTTGTTCAAAAATAATGGAATGAAAGAAAATGAATGGCTCAAAGGGGTAAGGAAACGTTAATTGAAATGGCTTGTATTTGGGTGAACGGGTTTAGAAATGAATGCCCCTATCATGCTCACAAATCTAGGTGTTAATACAGCTTTGAAAAAGAATCTAAACAAGTTTCAGAGGCTAACCAAACTAGGTGGAAATCACACAAGATGAGAAAGAAAAGTAAGGCTCAAAATCCTTCCACAAGGCTTTTTTTTCTAAAATATTTCCTCCCTAAAATCAAGCTATAAAATAAGGTTAATAACACTGCACCAAAGGCACTTCACTATGCTAATCAAATAAGAATAAAAATTACTTAATTCAAAATGCATTCAAACCTTGGCTTGCCAATGTTCACATGCATAAGCAACAAGGATTTGAAAACAAAACCTAAGGATGCAAAAGTTAAGAAGAAGGTGGGCATCATAGCAGCAAATTATTCTCAAGAGATAAACCCAATAAATTTAGCTTCAAAAGCTCAATCAACCAAACATTTTTTTTGAAAATTTCAAATTATTTCAACTGCATCAACCAAAAAGTGCATAATGCAAAGTTAAAAAAATGGCAATCCAAGCATGGCGAAACAATTAGCAAAAGCAATCCCTCCCCCACACTTAGTCAATGCAATGTCCCCAATGTAAGAAAAACAAATGTAGGCGAAATGGCAAGAGCAAAGGGAAACTAAACTAACAACTACAAAACGAAAATAAACAACTACAAATACTTCCTACTGGAGGTTCCCTCCCCCACACTTACTCCGAATTATCTCAGCAGACAGATATCACCATCTATAAAATAGAAAGTAAAGGAGAAGGGTGGAAGGGAACAATCGTGTGATTAAGGGGGTCTTTGATCCTTATAGTAGTACTTAAGCAGATGACCGTTGACTTGTAAAACATGACCAGTTGTTTCATCCACTAGCTCTACCGTACCAAATGAATGCACCTTGGTAACCCTGAAAGGGGCCCTCCCATTTGGTGATGAACTTCCCGAGCATCAGCTTTAACCGGGCCTTGCACTTTAGAACCTTATCACCTTCATGGAACTCTTTTCTCATAATCTGTTTGTCATGAATCATTTTCAGCTTATCTGGAGGGTTCAAAATTTTAAAATTTTTTGTTTTTTGTTTGAAAATTAAATTCAAAAACTTTACAAGTTAGTCCCTATATTTTTAAAATTTTTTGGTACTGATCAGTATAAGGCCGGTATTTACAATACCGGCCGATACTAGCCAGTACCAACCAATATTTAAACCCGGTACTAAAATTAATATTTTGGTACCGTTTCTCTGCCGGTATGGTACATACCGTCTAGTACTGGCCCGTACTATACAAAATTCATAAGGCTGATCCAGAGATGTATAAGGCTCTTGTCCATGTTATATAAGCGTCTTCCACAACACGCGCAGTGTTGACATCAATGCACTACAGGATTTAAAAAATTCAAAATTTCTGAAATTCACAAAATGGTTCTTAAATTTTTTTGATCAATTTTTAGGTCCTGTAAATTTATAAAATAAAATTTTAAATTTTCTCAATTTATTAAATTGGTAATAAATAAGAGGTCGTTTAGTTTCATTCCTGTTTTTCTGTTATCAAATGTATTTTTTGTTTTCTATTTTTAGTTTAAATTTTTATTTAAAATAAAAATAAAAATGTAGTTATATTTTTATTACTAATGATAATTTCCTATTAGATAATAATTAAAGGTAAATTATTTTTAATTAAATTGATTTTAATCTCTTATGTAATATTTATTAATAAATTATTAATAAAAATTAATATTTATTTTAAATATATTTATTTATTAAATCAGAATTTTAATTGAAATTTATATATTTTGAAGATATTTTAAATTTAATTATATTATTAATAATTATTAAATTAAATTTATGTTATTTAATTAAAAATATAATAAAATTATTAAATATAATAAAATTATTCTTAAATCTTATTAATTTTAATAAATTAAATATAATATTAGATTAAATTATTCTTAATTATTATTAATAGTTAATATATTAAATAATATTTATTTAGTTGATAGTAAATTAGATTATAACAAATAGAAACAAAAACTATTTTTTTTTGTTTTCATAAATTTTGAAAACTAGAAAAAATTAAATCAAAAATAAAAACTAAAAACTCAAACAAACATTTTTTTTACTAAATTTGAAAACAAAAATAAAAAACCAAAACCATAAATAAAAACAAACAGGTCTTAAGTTTTAACTTTAGAAAAATCAAATAAAATTATTAAAGCTACGATTGAGTGAATTTTGATGCATTGACTTGAAATTAAGGAGATAGATGAGGTTTTTGTATCTCATATGGTGTATTTACTATTCGGTATCATATGATTATCATTATGATTGAGATTTTATTTGTGATGAATACTCAAATAAAGTTTATTGATAATGTTTCTAGTACTAATATGTGATAATGAGTATATGTATGAGGATTTTGCATTTATGATGGTAAGTTGTCACATATTTTATGCCCATACAGAAGAATGTGAGGATAAAATACAGGTGTGTCCCTTGTGCTTATGGATCAATTTGGGTACTAATAAGAATGTAATCACCACAGTGGAGTTTCAAGTTAGTTTTTGAATGTTTTGCTTGCATTTTTGGGAATGTCTTTGATATTCTGATTAATTATTTTGCCATAGATGTTAGCCTTATATGAGAATTTGAGATGTGCATATAGGCATGAAATGGAAGAAAGGTATTGCCTAAGTGATCTATTCAACCATATGTGGTAGAATCATAAAAGTTATTGGTGTGTACTCTTATCACTTTTATATGGACGTCTTATCTGCATGTATTATATATTCAGCTGACAATTGTTTCATGATATGTGTGATAAGATGTTCAATACATTTACTATTTTATGGCTTTAAGTATCAATATATCCTACACTTATACTAATCATTACATTATCAATTTTACAATCAACTTCTTTATAAATAATAACAGTGTGGCAATTGATACCATCACTGGTTTCAACTTTAAGAAATAGAAGAAGGATATGGAATTTATGTTAGAGATAATAGATATCAATATCGCCACTGTTAAGGATATGTCACCAACACCTACATCTATCAGCTTAAAGGTTGGAAGAGCAGCATATGTATCATGGAAAAGATCAAATAGGATGTGTTATTTGACTATAAAGAGATCCATATCAGACCATCTGCTAAGTGGACTTCCAGAAACAAACATAGCAAGGGATTTCCTTAATAACATCTCATAGAGATATAACATCTCGTAGAGTTATAAGATATCTTCTAATGCTGAAATAGGTACCTTATTAAAGGAATTATACTTTATGAGATATACAAGAGTAGGGGAAGTGAGGCAGTATATAATTATGATGGTCCACCTTCCAACTAAGTAAAGTGCATTGAATATTTATATTCATGATGCTTGTATAGTTTACCAAGCTCTTAATATACTTCCATCAGAGTTTAGTATTTTGGTTACCACATATAATTCTTAAGACGAAGCTTAGGACATAAATACACCGATCACCCATTGTATTGTTAAATAAGAAAAGCTAAAGGATACAGCTCATATAGCCCTAATAGTAACCAAGGGAAAGGCAAAGATAAAGCCCTGTAAATTTAAAGGTAAGAAACCTAAATTTCCTCCATATGTAGATGTTAGTCAATCTAGCGTTGCTAGAGGTCTTAAGGATGTTGTAAATAGTATGAGTCTAAGGTGTTTCTTCTGTAAGAAGAATGGACATTAGAAGTTGGAATGTCAAAAATATAAAACTTGGAAAGAAAGGCAAAAGCTATTAGGTAACTCCTTGGCTTGTATGATACATCAGTCTAATCTTGTTATAGTCAAATCAAGTTTCTAGTGGCTAGATAATAGAACCTCTAATAATATTGCTTCCACAATGCATGTATTTATACAACAAAGAAAGTTGAATAGGGAGGAGGAAAAACTAATGATGAGCAATAAAGAAGAAGTAATCTTTGTTGAGGATGTTTATTTGAACCTTGATATAGGGCTCAATCTTTTATTAAATGACATGTTTTATATACCATCTTGTAATTTTGGATAAAGATATCAGAACAGATAAGGTCAGGAATGTAATGGTAAGAGATAGATTAAAAGATGGCTAATATTAATGAAAAATTAAAAGAGACAAGGCTTAAGTGATTCAGACAAGTTAAGAGGAGACACTCAAAAGCTCCAGTGAAAAGATGCAAGAAGATTTTATTTAAAAACTGTAAGAGGAGAAAAAGAAGGCCTAAGAAGAACTGAGGAGAAGTGATCAAGAATGATATAGCTCTGTTAGAACTTACTGAGGATATGACTCTCAATAAAAAACTTTCACGTACTTGGATACAGATAAAGGATCTTACATAAAGAAGTCTTTCTCATTCTCTTAGTTCTTTTAAACATTTTCGTTCGAGTCTTATGTCTTGTATTTAATCTAAAATTTTAATATGTGGTACTTCCCTCCTAGTTATTTAATTAAACATTTCTTAATTAGCCTAAATATTTGCTTGTAATGGTTTGTTTGATTTATTTTTGGTACTTGTCTTCTTTCTTATTTTTGTATTTATTTACTTATTTACTTACTTATTTTTAATCTTCATCTTGTTATATACCTATTGTATTATTTATTTTACTACTTATTTTATATTCAAATGTATTTATTTATATTTTATTATTATATATTTATATATTTAATTTTCATATGAGTTTATTGAAAGCAACATCATTACTAGTTAAGGGTAAGGTTGCGCACTATTGGACTTCTCCAGACCTCACATATCAGCGGGACTTTCATTGAGTTGTTGTCGTTATTGTCGTTATTGTATCTATTTTGAATAAAGAAAATTATAGTTTTGTAATTAAAAATTATGTTGTAAAGTTATCTATCAATGCAAAATATATCGGTATTACCTTATTATCATATGAATTATATAGAATGTGTTTTGCCCTTAATAAGATTTATGTTTCTTCATATATTGCCTAACAGGTTACTAGAAAGAGAACCATAATAAAAGCGAAGTCATAAATGGTGTGACATAAAAGGTTGGGTCACATTTTTGGAAATAAAGTTAAGAGATTGATTAAAGATAGCATTCTCCCATCTGGGAATATGCATTGATTGTGGCAGGGGTAAGTTAACTAAATAAAAAAAGGGATCAACTTGTGCTTTTAACTTGTTAGAACTCATATATACGGATATATGTGGACCTTATAAAGTTACATTAGGTAATTCAAGATATTTTTTGACATTTATTGATGACTATTCTTATTATGGATATGTGTTCTTACTTAAAGACAAGTTTGAATTTATTGGAAAATTCAAGATCTTTAAGGCTCCTCAACCAATTAGGAAGGTTAATTAGGATTGTCAAATTTGACCATAGAGGTGAATATTATGGCAAACATAAGGTTTTAGGACAAGAAAAATGTTTGTTTTCCAAATATGTAGAATCATGTGGAATAGTAGCTCAGTTTACTATATCAAGTAGTCTTGAGCAAAATGATATAGCTTAAAGGCAAAATCATACCTTAAAAGGCATGATGATGTTAATGCAAAGCAAGACTAATTTGCCTGATTAACCCCGCTATAAAGACTGCCTTATGTATACTTAATAGAGACCCTAGTAAATTAGTTTCAAAATTTTGTTTGAAATCTGGAAGGGTTGGAAGCCTAGCGTCACTCATCTTCGTATATGGGGCTACCCTTACGAAGGTACGTTTATATAATCCTTAAGAAGATAAGTTACATTCTCATTTTACTTGTTGTTATTTTGTTGCGGGATATAAATTTTACTACAAAGATGGATGATCTAGAGTAGTGGAATCATAAACAACTAAGTTTATGGAGCATAATGTTTATGATAAAGGTGGTCCATCTCATCTTGATTAGGGTGGTCGTTCTCAGCCTTTAGATAATAGAAGGGTGGATACCATAATTATTTCATATTCATCACTAGGCGTGGGCACGGTCCGGTTCGGCCATTTTTAGCTATATTTTAAGACCGAATCGAGTAAATGGTTTTTTGACACAAGAAAAACAAACCGAATCGAGTGTAAGATGAAACCAAATTTTTGGTGTGCCTTACAGTTCGGTTAAGTTCAGTTATTTCAATCGGGGTTGGGTTTTGGTACTTGTCCAACGTGTTTATTTCATTTTAGGGCCTTTTTTTTAAGGGGAGTAATAAAAACAACAGTTTGATATACTGAAATACCTCAAATATATATATCAAAAAAATTGACCAAGTATTGTCCTATTGGAGGATTGCCATACTTGCAAAGTTGTAAACTTGCAATTTACAATGCCTATTTGCAACTTGCATTTATGACAATCAAATTACAACATAAAGCTATATTGTTATCTTTGCTACTATATAACATATATATCTGCTTTAGTGTCAATTTGTCCTACCCTAGTTCTACTTTTGAAATCTAATACAAAATACAGATTACATTTTCACCTTACAAGATTACAATCAAATACATACAAAACTTAAAAATAATTACAATTTACTAGTTCCAAAATGGCTTGAATACTTCACAAAAATGGTTGTCCATTCAAGAATGCATTTCTGTCTATTTTTCATTGTGCATGATCCTAAAAATAAGTGCACAACCATTGGTAATTATAAGTTTACAACTGGACAAGCCTTGCATTTTTGCATAACTGTGCTCCATAACCTGCAAAGCATCAAATTCACAAGTGAATATCAAAGGAAGCAGAAAGCCGTGCATACACAGCAGTTAACTAGTTAATAAACATTGTTCATTGTTTTTAAGTTTATAGTTAAGAACTTTACTTAAATTGGAGGTCTGCTT
>JANIIA010000117.1:0-21477 GCA_027478495.1 Erythroxylum alaternifolium
GGCTGATTGGGTTGAATCAGCCAACCCAATCAGCTCTTATCCAAACAAGTGGATTAGCTGTTTGACATAGTCAAACAATTAATCCTCTCCAATCAGCTGAAATGTAGCTAAAAAGCTATCTACCTAACACCCCCGAAGTGTTTGAAAAGGAATCTCTGGAACGATTTAAGAAACGTCTCCGCATCGTCCCCACGTCTCGTTGATGGTGAGAAAGGGGCTGGTATGCTTTACCTGTACTGGTGGTTTGTGATTTTTCCAATTAAAAAGATCCAAATAAAACCAAAATCAAGATTTTGACATGAGCAAGGCCACATGTTCAAATGCATTAGGGGCCTACCTTTAATGCGAACATCATTTTTTTATTGAGAATAATAGTAAATATTAAAAAGTTAACGTTAACTTCATATATTAGCTGTATTAGTTAGAAAGTGAATATTAACTTCTAATCTTAGAAAGTTAAATAACTTTTTTTATTAGTTATATAACTTTAACTTGTTATATTTATAAATACTTTTGAAACATTCGAGTGTATTTTTTATACTCTAATTTTTTTATCTTCACTAACATATAAATCTAAGATATTTTAACTTAAAAATTGGTGATAAAATTAACTTATTAAATATTTAAATATATTATAATTAATTTGTAATTTGTTATTAACGTGGACATTATATTAGCATTTTAAATCAAAACATAATATTAAACGATATTGTGTTTACTTGTGTTTCTCCTTTCTTATTTTTAAATTACTTATTATTTATAAAAATTATAATTAAACATTAATAAATAATTAAAATTTTGTAATTGTAATTTTCATTATACTTTGCCACATATAATAATTATTAAATTTATGTTTTTGTAGAGGTTCACATAAGTTTAATTATAACATAACTAAATCAAATAATTTAATTTACTCAATTTAAAGACTATATAAATGATTTCATTTATTATAAAAATTTGTATAATTCTATTAAACATGTTGTGATAATTAAATACTAATAAAAAATTTGATAATTAAATAAGACTGTAAAAATTTGGATGTGTTTGATTGGTTTTTTATGAATAAGTTGGTAGCATTAAACTATTATATTTATCATTATGTTAATTCTTATAAAATAAAATTTTTTATTAAAAGATCACAAATGTTAATTAAATTCAAAAGTTACTAAAATATTTGATTTAATAATTTAGACTTTTATCATAATATTTGTAAAATATTATTAACTGATGTTATGATCATTTAATATTTTATTGTGTATATAAACTTTTAAATTGAATTACTTATATATGAATATTAAAATTTAATAACAAAAACATCTTTTTAAGATTTACATATTTGAATATTGTAATTTTTTTAGCTTTCTTTTTTTTATTCACGCCTATAAAGCTTTAGGATGTGCTGGTGATAAATGCAACAGCAACTGCTACTACAATAAGAAGATGCGTTGCTTCTGAGGTTAGTGCTCGGGAAGAGCCTCTCGGCTCCCGGATTGCCTTTGGATCCTGTGCCAACCAAAGTGCTCCTCAGGTCAATCCTTTTGTTTTCACCTTGTTTCCGTGATTCTTTTGTATTATCAATCTAATCAAAATTTGTTTACAGTTGCAATGTCCAACTTCTATTGTTTTAACTCTTGAGTTAGAGAGGTATTGTGAGCGTGATTCCTTTGTGCGGTGCAGCCCATCTGGAATGCTATTATTGAGTTTGATTCCCAGGTATTTATTTGGCTGGGTGATAACATTTATGGCGATAATAGGCGCCCTTTCAAATTGTTCGGAAAGGAGAGGACATTTGGACCCTGGAAGAATACGCCCAGGTTTTTTCCTTCATCTCAGCACGAAATGGAGTCCAGATACAAGAAAGCTAAAGATATTCCTGGTTATTCTCGCCTTCGACAGACAACTAAGGTATTTCCCTCGTGAAATACGCCTACATATTTGAGTAAAAGCTTGCACTAAATTTTTTTTTGAATCCTTTGTTGTCTTTGCGTTGCAAACTAGTTGACCTGTTCCTCATCAAATCTTTTTTATTCAACATATTTGCATTTCATTTTTAAATATTAAGCATTTTGACAAGCCTGAGTTCAATTTACTATTCTAAAAATATCCATCCAATATCATTTCTTAGCTGCGGGAATAAAATGCACGAATTGAAATATGACTCTCATAAGAATGTATTGATATCTGGTCAATAATGTTTGATTTTGCAATTCTCTTACTTGGACAAAAGTTCATAATCCCACCAAGTATTTGCCCAATGTCCCAGCAAGTGAAGCCTAGCTTTACCATCTGCAGTTGACGCCGTGCCTGTTGCAATGTAACTTACATGGTATAATGTCTTCATCTGCCACGATTTGTCTAAATTTGGCCAAGTAATAATTGATGTGTTGTAGGTGGTTGGCACATGGGATGACCATGATTACGGATTAAATGATGCAGGGAAAGAATTTGGTGGCAAAGTTAGTAACCAAAGGCTTCTTCTTGATTTTCTCGATGAACCTCAAGATACTCTACGGTATGGAACTGATTTGCCAAGGTTTCTCATTAATTTAAGAATATTTTCTGTATATTTCATTGCTAGTTCCAGTTACTTATGGTTAAGAAAATATATGCCAAATAAATGTAAGTGCAACAATCATTTGAAACTGACGAGCGTTTATCATGCTTGAACAATCAATTTAATCATCATTGTATCTAGATTTTAGGCGCAAACAGGATGGTGTATATACATCATATGTTTTTGGTCCTGCGGGCAGACAAATTAAGGTATGAAAGAAAAGCTGAGCTGAATTTCATTGATGGCTTATCATAAAAGTTTAATTTGCCTCTGGGTTGTAGTTATGAGTCCATTCCTTTGTAGATGTTGTGAATATGGCACTCTATTAGCTTCAAATTCATTAGCCTCTATAATAAAAAGGCAAGTCCTTTGACAGTATGCATGACCATTGAACAACCCTTTTACAACTTATTCGGTTTATCCTATTAGACACAAGATATAACAGAGATCCTTTGCGTAGTGATGGAAGTATCCTTGGGAGATCTCAGTGGACATGGTTGGAAAGTGAATTAAATGGACCAGAATCGACCATTACCATAATTGGATCTTCTGTTCAGGTATAAGGACATTAATTTGTTTCTGTTATGCACCCATAAGTTGTGTGACCGATTTGTTTGTAATATGCAACTCTTTGTTAACAGTGGAAAAGCTTGATACTTAGAATCTAGATACTATTGCTGGTTGAACAATCAATATTTACGAATTTGTGGTCTTCTATAAGAGAAGTGATCATGCTCATATTCCTCATGATTAGGATGACATTTAGTGGTCTACCCTAAGTTTCTATTTTATTGACCTTGGCATGGTCTTCTTGCATGCAGAGATTGCTTCTTGGTCTGTCTTAATTTTGGTTGCATTACATTTACTAGTTGTGAATAATGAGCATTGTGATTTGGCATTTAAGACCTTGTCACAGACCTTGTTTCATATAGAGATACGAGGGTACGTGCTTGAGAAGATACTTTAATGGAACTCTTTGTAGATAACATGATGGTGAGATTACCAAGTCCATGTTCTATTTTGGCTTGGTTAATAGCTTTAGTCAGATCTTGGTGCATCAATTTCTTTTTTCATTTGTTAAGTAGCTTTGTGCTTAATTCAAAGTAGCTCAAGCACTTTGTGCAACTAGTATTCGCATCTTTAGCTCCTTTCTTCAAGTATCACTTGAAATTTGTTGCTTCAATTTTCATAGTCTAACATGTCATAATTGCTTTTCTGAACTCTTTGCTCTTGTTTCTCCTAAACAACTTAGGTAATATCAAATGTATCAGCACTGGCTAGCCCATTATTTTATTTAGAATCGTGGGGTCGTTTTCCAGAGGAAAGGAATCGCCTTTATAAATTGATAGCAGATAGCAAGGTAATGATTTTTTGTCAATTTTTTTTTGATTACATTAGGTATCCCAGTTTAGTCGGACTAATCCTAAGCCTCTAAGACCCCACTACAAGAACTCTAGAAAATATAAATCTGAAACCCCAAGATCCCTCAGGTTCCTACGTAGCCTGTACACTTCTGTGCACAAGGAGTCGTCACATACTTGATTAGTCAACTGCTGATTGATCGCTGGCCCATCTACTCAGCATCAGGTTCCCAGCAGCCTTCGGGTTCCCGAGTAGCTTCAACTCCCACACTGCTGCTGGAAGCGAGGCGTCTGTAATTGATCCGATCAAGGAGCTGTATCCAGGAGGCTAGAAGATCATCAATAGGACAAATTTTCTATTTCTCCTCCTTTGGCATGACTCGAACTCAAGACCTCCTGTAAAGAAGAGTCTTAAGTGAGAAGCTGAAGCCATTAGGCCACTCCTCGTTGTCGATTTTTTTTGTCAATTTTATGTTTCACATTCGTGATTGGAATTAAATAGTTTTCTTAATGTATTGATCTCGAGTTTCAAGTGCTGGCATAGGTAGTCCTCTTCCAAAGGCAATATGCTATATGCTATATGCTACAGTGGTGCTATTGTCTTTTTCATAGTCCTCTTTCGGATGCAGTACTCTTTATACTACAGTGGTGTCAACGACTTCTTTGTAATAAAATTCAAGTGATTCATTTCTCAAATTCAAATTACTTTGTACAGTTGACACCGTTTAATATCTTGTTTGCTGCTATAAAAAATCTATTAATGTTTCTATAAAAAATCTATTAGATGTGTACTGTCAAAGAATAAGATCTAATATGATTCAGTAGTATCTTGGATGATATGATTCAGTATAGTTTGGGATTACATAGGAATTATGATTTGATTTGATTGTGATTCTAGTTTTAACTTACCTTATATGGAATCTAGTATATAAAAGAATGAGAGCTACTAATTTTTGCAAGCTCTTTCATCGTCTTTCTTAGTTCCCAATATGGTATTAGAGCAAGTTTAGAAAACTTGCGTATTCCACACAACTGAAACCCATGCCCAAACCCTTTTTACAAAAGCAAACCTAACCCTAACAATACTCCAGAGACACTCCAGCAACAACTAGTGACCACGACAGAGGAAGAGGCATCGGTAGCGAGTGTCCCACGAGCCCCCACATGACGACATGACGCTGTTGTACCACTCACCAGCTTCTAGTGACAGTCTGATGACCCGATTGCCATGGACAGAGTCGCCCCAACCCTAGAAACTTGTTGGTGATGAGTTTTTCTGTTTTTTAATCACTAGAAAATGGATTTGTGTGCTCAACCATAGTTGGTGATGTGTTCTTTCTGCCTTTCATTATTGGAAATTGGGTTTATATGATCAATTATTGTCTCTAATTCCATCGTAGTCGTAGTCTCTTTTTCGTTGTTGCATAAGTTTTTGATATTTGAAGTTTGTCTTCTCCTTAACTTCTTTTTATATCGGTTACACCATGAGTGACTTCAAAAGTGACAGTACTGATGGATAGCCACACATTATGGTTCGACAAATCATAAATCGGCAGTTGAAAGGAACAAATTATGTTGCTTGGGAGAAGGTCGTCATTGTATATCTTAAAGGTCTAGCTAGGTATGAACATCTCACGGATCCAACTCCTGATATTAAGTCACCAGGATACAAGTGGGAACAATATAACAATTAAATAATGACAAGCCTTTGGAACACCATGGACCTAAATATTGCTCATATGTGTCAGCATGCGAACTCAGCAAAGGAGTTATGGGATTATGTACGACTTTTATTTTCCAGTAATGTTACTTGTATATATGATTTATCTATAGAATTGTTCAAGTGTGGGCAAGGAGAGAAGAATCACACCTAGTACTTTTCAGAAATAAAGAATCTATTTGTTGAACATTTAGCAGCTCAACCGATAACAACAAATAAATATCAATTTTTAAAGGAAAGAGAAGAGTTATTCTTGCTGAGATACTTGGCTCGCTTAAGACCAGAATATGAACCAATTCAGCTCCAGATACTCGGTGGCACTGAACTTTCATCCCTTGCTGAGATATATTCACGAATATCTCAATCATTAAAGGGGCTAACACAAGAAAGTGGTTACAGGTTTGCTCTCGCTCTTCACAATAGTGGAAGAGATAATGGAGGGCGAAGTAATCGAGGTGGTCATGGTGGTTGGGGAGGAAGGGGCAGAGGAGGCCAAAGGAAGCGTGACCATTGTGGCAAGGATGTATATGTTTGAGACTATTGTTAGGACTTATACCTAGAGTTGCGTCCAAAGCCCTCTCAGTTTGCTAATATTGTGGAGGCTTCTAATGGTTCTAATGGTTCTGCCTCAACAAGTGAAAACAAGTTAGTATCTAAAGAAGAATATGCAGCCTTTCTCCAGTATTAGGCATCCAAGCAAGCAACCACTCCAATTGCATCGTTTGCTCACCTAGGTAATCACACATCTTGTATATCATCCTACGTTAAACCTTGGGTTATAGATTCAGGATCACTGACCATATTGTAGGTAACCTAAAATTTTTTTATCAAATTACCCTGTACCAGACTCTCACCAACTTCTTGTTGCTAATGGTTCCACAACTTGTATAAGTGGAGTTGTGATAGAACTAGAGGGAAATAAAGAATATGCTTTGGAAAGGAAAAGTACAATGGTTTATTAAATGCAAATAAACTGATGGAGAGAGTGCCGGAGAATCTCACAGACAACTACACCAGTACATAAATGACAATTAGAGCTGCCTAAACTCCAAGAATATATTAAAAATAGAAAGATACGCACCACACTAACAATTACTATAGATTTATTTATCGACTTGACTCCTAGAGACCTAATTGTAGATAACAACAAGTAATCCACTTCTATTGAAAATTTAAAACTTAGTAACCCACTTCTACTGAAAATCTGAAACTAACAACTCTTCCTATTTTTCCTCTAATAACTGCCAACTAATTAATTACATTATCTGCTCTTGACTTAGTTTTCTTGTGGAAGTATATCTTTAGTGGTCTATCAGTACCCCTTCTTTGGAAAGTCACCTTGTCCTCAAGGTGAAAATAGGGATATCATTGCTGTAATAGGTCATATGATTCCCAACTGGCATCTTCAGAAGGACGGTTTTGCCATAAGATGAGCAATTCCATATCTTATTCATCACCATGCTTAATCCAACGGTGAGCCAACACTTTTTAAGGCTCCTCATCAAACTCCCAATTGGAATTCAAAGATAATGGAACTGGCAGATTGGTGGAGAGTTGTCCCTTAGCTTCTTTAAGTAATGGAGCTGGCAGATTGGTGGAGAGTTGTCCCTTAGCTTCTTTAAGTAGTGAGACGTGGAAAATAGGATGCACCTTGGCGTTAGTAGGTAGCTCTAGTTCATATGCTACTGGACCCCAACGTTTGAGAATTTTATAGGGACCAAAAAATCGAGGCGAAAGCTTCTCATTCATATGCCTAGCTAAGGAATGTTGCCTGTATGGTTGGACTTGTAAGAAGACATCACCACCAATTTCAAATGATTTCTCTCTACAATTTATGTCCGCATATGCCTTCATCCAATTTTAAGCTTTGAGAAAATTATCCTTTAAAACCTGTAACATAGCATCCCTTTCAACAAGTTGTTCTTCCAATTTTGCTATTTGAGTATCGCCTCAACAATACACTTGTAAGGTGGGAGGATCCTGACCATACACAGCATGGAAGGGAGTAGTGTTTGTCGCCATATGGAAATTGGTGTTAAAAGAAAATTCTGCCACAAGAAACGACTCCAATTCTTCAGCTTCTCACTTGCAAAGCATCTAAGATAAGCCTCCAAGCAACAATTTACGACTTCCGTTTGTCCATTTGCTTGTGGGTCGTAAGCTGTCCCCATCCGCAACCTTGTTTTATTATGCTTAAAATTTTCTGTCCAAAAGGAACTGGTGAACAATTTGCCCTTATCTGATAATATGCTTCTTGGGATACCATGTAATCGGACAATTTCCCTGCAAAACCCATCAGCAACTATTTTTGCAGAATATGGGTGAGTTAGTGCCACAAAATGGGCATATTTAGATAATCGATCCACCACAACTAAAATAGTATTATATCCATTGGATTTCGGCAATCCATTAATGAAGTCCATCGAGATGTCTTCCCATACCCTCCATGGGATCGGTAGTGATTGAAGCAAACCTGCTGGAGAATGTTTCATACTTGTTTTATTGACATATGAAGCAGTCCTGGACATAATGTTTAACATCCTTCCGCATATTTGGCCAAAACACACTAGCAGAAAGCCTCTTGATTGTTTTAAGATATCCTCCATGTCCGCCAAAAGGGGTATCCTGTGCTTTAGCCCTAAGCTTCTCCCTTAAAGGTAAGTCAGTTGGGATGATAAGCTTTCCCTGAAAATAAAGACGTCCATTCTGGCTAGAATAATCAGGAATAGATGCAGGATCTTTGTGTAATTGCTCTATAATTCTTGTAGTCACAGAGTCTTGCTGTAAGAGTGTCGGGAGCTTATCAAATTCTATTGAAAAAGGAGCTGATAATTGCATAAAATGAGGGCGACTAGATAGAGAGTTTGCCACAATATTCTCCTTCCCGGCTAGATATATGATGGTAAAATCAAAGGGTAGAAGTTTGATTAAAAGTCGTTCACTAATAGCAATCTTCTGCTCCAACAAAAACTTCAAACTGCAATGATCAGTCTTTACGAAGAAATGCCTCCCTGGAAGATAATGCTTCCATTTTTGCAAAGAAAGCACTAGTGCAAGTAACTCCCTATCATATGTAGATTTAAATCTATTTGAGAAAGAAAATCCCTTACTGTAAAAAGCAATTGGGTGGCCCTCTTGTGATAAAACAACTCCTACCCTGTTGTGGATGACACATTTGTGGGACAAGCTTATGAAAGAAAGAGGCGTTAATTTAGGGTTTCTTATTCTTATTTTTATTATTTCTTTTAAATCAGTTTGTTATCTCTATTTTATCGTTGTTCTTTTATTTAGAAGCCTACAAAATAGGTCTTCTACTGCTGTTAGGAGACAAGCCTATTTAAAAGGCAATTATTGTGAATAATAGCATAGGTCAGAATTCAACTTAATCAAGAGATTGGAGTTCTCTCTTTCCCTGAACTCTAAGGTTTCAACTTCCCTTCTAACGTGCTGAATTATTATCAAAAAAAATAGGTCGACATAGGAACTTAAGCGGGAAGAAGGAAAAGGGCATAAAATTAGAGATAGATTTTACTATTAATCGCCCTGTGACTCGATCTTTCTTTAGGAATCTTAACAATTTGGTATCAGAGCCAATCACAATGGGCGATGAGATCGAATCTAGATTTCAAGAGGAACGATCCTTTATGGATTCTAAACTGGCCGTAATTGAACAGCACCTTGGGGAGCGAATTGCACAAGTCCTTCAGGAACAATTGTCGGGTTTGGGACTCAATGCCAATAAGGCTACCCACAACGACAATGAAGCAAGCAGCGCTTCTGCTCCTACAATGGGCCGACTAGCCACCACTGCTGTCATGGAGGGTGCCACACAGCCTGTTCCACAACCAGGAATTCATCAGTCCATGGTTCCTCGATATGCAAGGTTAGATTTTTCGTCGTATGATGGGACTGAAGACCCTTTAATTTGAGCTCACCGCTGTGAGCAGTTTTTTGAGAATCAGAAAACCCCCGAGATAGAAAAGGTGGGATTAGCCGGTTTTCATCTTCTGGGCAAAGCGCAGTTGTGGTATTATTAGTTGAAAAGAGCCAGGGGATCAATGACTTGGGCAGAATTTCAAAAACGCTGCTTCCAACGATTTGGGCCACTTGAAAGTAACAACCCGGTGGGTGAGTTAGTCACGCTCTAACAAACCGGTACTATTGAGCTTTATCAAAGACAGTTTTAGGAAAAATTAGCTAGGGTTAATGAGCTAATTCCCAAAAATTTGCATGTGAGCTTATTCATGGCGAGGTTGGATGACTCTTTACGAATGGATGTCCAATTGCTCAGACCACCAGATTTATCATCTGCTATGAGCCTAGCTAGAGCTTATGAACAAAAACTTCAACTGCAAAAGGTCACCAATTATCGCAAGCCAACATGACAGCCTTCTCGAATGGGTTTAGGTAATTCAGTAATAGTTCAATCGAGTAGTCATACTCCTTTTTTCAAGCAATTATCCAGGGCAGAGATGACAGAGAGGAGATCAAAGGGATTATGTTATAATTGTGATTAACCATATTCAACTACTCACCAATGCAAAAGGCTTTTCTGGTTGGAATTGGCAGATAGAGAGGAAGAATCTCCAGACGACAGCTTAGATGCTACTCCAGAAATTTCTTTACATGCCATTACTGGGCAATCCCATGGTCAAACCATACACTTGCAAGCTACCATGAATGGCCAACCGATGCTTAGTTTGATTGATTCAGGGAGTACTCATAATTTTTTAAGTTCAATAGCAGTCCAAAGTCTTACACTTTATGTTCGCTCTTTGCTAGACACCAAAGTCTCTATTGCTAATGGCGAGAAAGTTCAGAGTTTGGGGGTTTGTGCTCAGGTATCGTTTTCTATTGTTGGTCATACCTTTTTTGCAGATTTTTATGTGATTCCTTTGGGTGGCTTTGACATGGTTTGGGGGGTTAAATGGATGGAAACATTGGGCCCTATATTATGGGATTTTACTGCCCTTACCATGGCTTTTTGGGTAAAGGAAACACCCATTTTCTTTCAGGATAGCATTGGCAAAGTAATCGTGCCTTACACATGATGGTTAATGTTGCTTCTAAGGATGAGAGGTTGGAAAGCCTTTTAATAGAGTTCGGGGACTTATTTCAGGAGCCTATGGGCTTACCTTCTATCAGAGAACGTGACCATCGCATTTGTTTGTTGCCTGGAACAGCTCCAGTGGTTGTCCGCCCTTATTGATACCCCCATAGACAAAAGGACGAAATTGAGAAGCAATGCAACCAGATGCTTGAATAGGGGTTTATTCGACCCAGCAGATCCCCATTTTTTTCTTCAGTTTTGCTAGTTCCCAAACAGGATGGGTCTTGACGACTTTGCATTGATTATCGTGAACTGAATGCTAAAACAGTAAAGGATAAATTTCTCATTCCAGTGGTTGATGAATTATTGGATAAATTGCATAGTGCTTGGTACTTTACTAAGCTGGATTTACGATCGGGGTACTATCAAGTTCGCATGTATTCTACAGATGTGGAGAAGATAGGCTTTCGCACACATCACGGGCATTTGAGTTCCTTGTTATGCCTTTTGGTCTTACTAACGCACCGTTTACTTTTCAGGCCTTGATAAATGAGGTATTTCATGCGTCTTTACGTCATTTTGTGCTGGTTTTTTTTTATGACATTCTGATTTATAGTGTGACTTGGGAGGATCATTTGGGTCACATGAGGAAGGTCTTTGCCCTATTGCCCGCTCAGAAATTTTATTTGAAGCGTTCCAAGTGCTATTTTGCATCTACACAAGTTGCATATTTGGGCCATACTATCTCGGTTGACGGTGTGGGCGTTGATATGAGCAAAATACAAGCTATTCTAGACTGGCCTCAACCTCATCCCATCACTCTACTCCGTGGGTTTTTAGGTTTGACAGGTTATTATCGAAAATTCATTCGTGATTATGGGCTGTTGGCTGCTCCCTTGACTTCTATGCTTAAAAAGAACTCTTTCCAATAGAGTGAGGCAGCCTTAGACGCATTTGAGAAGTTGAAAGCTGCCCTATCCACTGCTCCGGTTTTACAGCTGCCTAATTTTGCTAAGGACTTCATTGTTGAATGTGACGCCTCAGGTGGTGGTATTGGGGCTGTTTTGTAACAAGATGGGCACCCGGTTGCTTTCTTTAGTCACCAATTGGCTATGAGACACCAAAAGCTACCCGCTTATGAGAGGGAATTGATTGGGTTAACTAAGGCAGTGCAATATTGGCGTCCTTATTTGTGGGGTTGGCCATTCCTTATCCGAACAGATTATTACAGCTTGAAATAACTACTCCACCACAGCAACATTGGCTTAGTAAGCTTTAGGGTTTTAACTTCACTGTGGAATACAAAATAGGCCGTTTCAATACAGCAGCAGACACATTGTCCCGTAGAAGCATGGAAGATCCTTCTTTTTATGCTATTAGCTATCCTCGAAGTATTTTGCTAGAATCCATTAAGGAGGAGTTGTGGGGCTTTGATGAACTGCAGAATTTGTGTTCACGGTGTGAGAATGGGGATCTTGATTCGGATTGGCAACTTCTTGATGAATTACTTTTGTTCCAGGGTCGCATATTTCTCCTCTATAATTCTTCAGTGATTTCCATTATTCTGTCTGCCTATCATGACAGTACACATGAGGGAATTCAGAAAACATCCCATTGGATTCGTGGGGATTTTTATTGGAAGGGTATGAAACGTGACATTGTATCATATGTGGCTGCCTGTCCAGTGTGCCAACATAACAAAACTGATCATCTCAGCCCAGCGGGCCTGCTCCAATCTTTACAACTACCAACACAAATTTGGGCTGATATTTCGATGGATTTTATAGATGGGTTACCCAAGTCTTGTGGCAAATCAGTCTTATTTGTTGTCGTTGACAAGTTTTCCAAATACGCCCATTTTCTTCCTTTGGCTTATCCATATTCTGCTCTTCATGTTGCTCACGTCTTTTTTGAGCATATTGTCCGATTACATGGCATTCCAGAAACTATCACTTGTGATCAAGATGTGGTTTTTACTAGTACTTTCTGGAAGGATCTTTTTGTCTTCAAGGTGCCAAGTTACAGTTTTCTTTAGCTTATCATCCACAAACGGATGGCCAGACGGAAGTGGTCAATC
Organism: Erythroxylum alaternifolium; assembly: GCA_027478495.1. NCBI lineage: Eukaryota > Viridiplantae > Streptophyta > Magnoliopsida > Malpighiales > Erythroxylaceae > Erythroxylum > Erythroxylum alaternifolium. The sequence continues at coordinate 12,763 of JANIIA010000117.1, forward strand.
GGACTGTTGAGATGTATCTTCGCTGTTTTGTAGGTGATTATCCTCGCCAATGGGTTACTTGGATTCTTTGGGCTGAATATTGTTACAACACTTCTTTCCATTAAGCACTTAAGACCACCCCTTTCTAGGTTGTCTATGGGTGCGAACCACCTCAACTGCTTTCTTATACACAAGGCTCCACTAGAGTTGATGTTGTTGACATTGCTCTTGTGGAATGAGGTAAGGCTTTGGGTGTTATCCGTAGTCGTCTACTTCAAGCACAACAGCGGATGAAGAACTATTATAACAAAAGCCATCGGGATGTTGTATTTGCTCCTGGTGACCTTGTTTGGCTTCGTTTGCTCCCTTACCGGCAACATTCTATAAAGCTGCATGTTCACAGTAAGCTATCTCCTCGATTTTGTGGGCCATTTTCAGTCTTGAGACGTATTGGACAGGTGGTATATGAGCTTGATTTACCTAGCAATAGTCTCATCCATAATGTCTTGCATGTCTCCTTGTTGAAAGCATTTTAGGGTAATCAACTGCCTCCAATTACTGAGTTCCCTCCAGTTGACAGTGGTAAGGTTGTTGCCCATCCTGCTGCTATTCTTCATACACGCATTAATCGTGGGACCAAGTAAGTTCTTGTTCACTGAGTTGGGCTACCAGAATCTGATGCTACTTGGGAGAATGTGGACCATTTCAAGCAGGCATATCCATCATTTGAGCTTGAGGACAAGCTCTTTCAATGGGAGAGGGATAATGTTATGGATGACGCATTTGTGGGACACGCTTATGAAAGAAAGAGGCATTAATTTAGGGTTTCTTATTCTTATTTTTATTATTTCTTTTAAATCAGTTTGTTATCTCTATTTTATCGTTGTTCTTTTATTTAGAAGCCTACAAAATAGGTCTTCTACTGCTGTTAGGAGACTAGCCTATTTAAAAGGCAATTATCGTGAATAATAGGATAAGTCAGAATTCAACTTAATCAAGAGATCGAATTTGTCTCTTTCCCTGAACTCTAAGGTTTTAGCTTCCCTTCTAACGAGCTAAATTAATACTCAAAAAAATAGGTCAACACAGGAACTTGAGTGGGAAGAAGGAAAAGGGCAAAAAATTAGAGATAGATTTTCCTGTTAATCGCCCTATGACTCGATCCTTCTCTAAGAATCTTAACATACCTCTTGTGATGAAGCGTCACATTCAACAGTGAATGATTGGGAAAATTGTGGAAGCTTTAAAATAGGTATAGATGTGAGTAATTGTTTAAGTTTAGAGAAAGCTTCGGCAGCCACCTCATTCCACCTAAACGAATCTTTCTTGGTTAGCTCGGTTAAAGGAGCTAGAATTGCGTAACCTTGGACAAATTGACGGTAATAACCAGTGAGTCCTAGGAATCCTTTCAACTGCTTAACATTTTGGGGTTGTGGCCAGTCGGCAATTGCTTTGATCTTGTCTGGATCTACCTCGACTCCTTGATTAGAAATGACAAGACCGAAAAATCTCATTCTTTGTTGAGCGAAGGAACACTTCTTTCTGTTAGCAAAAAAACAGTTTTCTTGGAGGAGTGTGAGGGTAATCCTCAAGTGTTCCGACAGACCTTTAGTGGAGAATCCAACCTCTGCAATTGTGTTGCTAATGAAGCCAATTGTTGCGGAAGAGCGCTGAGTTGTTGGAGTACTATTTCAGGAGACTGATTAGTTTCTGTTGGAGTTGTGTTTGGATTGGTTGGTAGTGGAGGTGGTTGTGGCGCAAAAGAAGAGTTGCGCGTACCGACGGCCATTGTAGGATTGTATGGCTCTGATACCAAATTGATAGAACTAGAGGGAAATAAAGAATATGCTTTAGGAAGGAAAAATACGGTGGTTTATTGAATGCAAATAAATTGATGTAGAGAGTACTGAAGAATCTCACAGACAACCACACTAGTACACAAAAGACAATTCGAGCTACCTAAACTCCAAGAATATATTAAAAATAGAAAGATGCGCACCACACTAACAATTACAATAGATCTATTTATAGACTTGACTCCTAAAGACCTAATTGTAGATAACAACAAGTAATCCACTTCTACTGAAAATCTAAAACTTAGTAACCCACTTCTACTGAAAATCTGAAACTAACAACTCTTCCTATTTTTCCTCTAATAACTGCCAACTAATTAATTACATTATCTGCTCTTGACTTAGCCTTCTTGTGGAAATATATCTTTAGGGGTCTATCAAGTTGGCACTTCATTTCCCTCTCCTTCAATGACACTACCATCAACTCTATATGTCCCAAAATTTCCATTCAACTTAATGTTTGTTAGTAAACTAACCAAATCATTACATTGTTCGATCTATTTTTTTCCTTCATTCTGTTGTAATCTAGGATTTGAAGACAAAGAAGATGATTAGAGGAGGGCGTGAATTTGGAGGTCTCTAATATTTTAACAATCATTCAACCGCTTGCTTAACTGTTGCTTCACCTCTCCAACTCCATTGTTGCCTTGTTCATCCACCCATTCAAAAATTAAAGAAATTGATTGCTAATTTGAATTCAATTTATCATCTAGATTGTGAGTCTTGTCAACTTGGGAAACATCATCGTGTTGCTTCTCAATCTTGAGGTAATAATAGAGCTAAAAACTCTTTTATGTTTGTTCATTCTGATATTTGGGGTCCATCTCGTGTGACCTCGAAACTTGGTTCTCGTTACTTTGTTTTTTTTGTTGATGATTGGTTTAGAATGACTTGGTTATATCTGATGAAAGAACGTTCTGAATTGTTTTCTATTTTTTAATCCTTTTGCTCCGAAATCAAAACTCAATTTGGTTGTCCCGTTCGTATCCTTAGAAGTGATAATGCCAAAGAGCATTTTTCTAATTCCTTTTAATCCTGCATAAAAAATTGTGGTATAATTCACCAATCGTCTTGTTCTCACACACCACAACAAAATGGTGTTGCTAAAAGGAAAATTGGGCATGTCATAGAAGTTGCTCGAACCTTACTAATTGAGATGAAGGTTCCCAAGGATTTTTGGAGTGATGTTGTCCTTATTGCATGCTATTTTATTAACAGAATGTCATCCACTACTCTCAAAGGTTAGATCCCTCATATTATGATGTTTCCTCTTCAGCCTCGTATTTTTGGATTTGTCTGTTTTGTCCACCAACTCCGACCAGGAATTGACAAATTATCTCCAGGAGCCATCCAATGTATTTTCCTCGGTTACTCGTCACAAAAAGGTTTTTGTTGGTACAATTCCTCACTTAAAAAATTCTTTGTGTATGCAGATGTGACATTCCTTGAGAACACAACATACTTTTATGAGAGTCAAGATGCCAAAAGCTTTCATCATTGTTTACCATCACTTTTTGGCAACTCTTTGGATAATTCTCTTAAAAAAACACACAATTCACCTATAAATTCCAATCTTTCTTCCCTTCATCAATTTTCATTAGCAGATTTGCAGGTTTATTCCCATCAATCTCGTCGAATGGTAAATGGTCATTCGAATGAGCCCACTTCTCTAGCGACTATTTGTCGCCAAATTCGGAAATTAGTGACCTAGACTGGCCTATTGCTTTAAGGAAAAGTAAATGATCTTGTACCCATCATTCGATTTATAATTTTGTTTCTTATAACTATGTGTTCCCTTCCTTTTGTTCTTTTCTATCAAACTTGGATTTTGTGTCTATAACTAAGAGTATAACAGAGGCCATACAAAACCCTGGGTGGAAGCAAGCTGTGCAAGAGGAAATAGATGCTTTATGGTCCAATGATACCTGGAAGCTTGTTACTTCTCCTCCCGATGGCTCAATTGTTGGTTCTTGATGGGCATACACTTGTTGATGGATGTATCAAACGACTCAAGGCTCTTCTTGTTGCTAAAGGATACACACAGGTCTATGGTATTGATTATTCTGAAACCTTTTCTCCTGTGGCAAAAATTGTGTTAGTACGGACATTTATTTCCTTAGCTGCAACTTATTCTTGGCCTCTTTACAAACTTGATGTAAAAAATGCATTCCTCCATGATTATCTCGCAGAAACAATCTATATTGAGCATCCGCTAGGGTTTGTTGCTCAGGGGGAGTCTGAGAAAGTGTGCCTATTGAAGAAATCTTTATATGGTTTATAACAATCTCCTAGAGCATGGTTTGGACGATTTAGTTCAGTTGTGAAGAAATTTGGTCTCAAGCAGTGTGGAGTAGACCATTTGGTATTATATCAACTCAAGATTTGGTAAAATTCTATTGATTGTATATTTTGATGATATTATTATTACTGGTGATGATCAAAGTGGAATTCATAGATTGAAGGAATTCTTGCAACAACAATTCCAAACAAAAGATCTCAATCTATTGAAACACTTTCTAGGAATTGAATTTGCAAGATCTAAAGATGGTATTTGTCTCTTCCAATGCAAATATGTTCTCGATCTCCTAGAAGAAATTGGCTTGCTGGGATGGAAACCGGTAGATTCTCCAATGGATCCCAACCTCAAATTTGATGTAGAACAAGGAGAACTCGTGAAAGATCCAGAAAACTGTAGGAGATTGACTGGAAAATTAAACTATCTTATAGTTACTAGGCCTAACATTTCATTTAGTACAAGTGTAGTGAGTCAATTTATGCAATCCTCTCGAACTAGCCATTGAAATGCAGCTATTCAAATCTTGAGATATCTCAAGCGTAATCTTGGCAAAGGACTTTTATATAAGAATCATGATTGTTTAGTTTAGGCCTATAGTGATGTTGATTGGGCTGGCTCAAAGATTGATTGGCAATCTACTACAGGGTACTGACTGTTTGTTGGTGGTAAGTTAATTTCATGAAAAAACAAGAAGCAAATAGTGGTTTCTTGTTCAAGTGCAGAATCAGGATATAAAGCCTTGGCGTGTACAACTTGGGAACTTGTCTGGGTAAAACATATGTTGCAAGAACTTGGATTTTAGCATCCATTTACATTGCTTCTAATCTAGCTTTTCATAAAAGGACAAAGCATATAGACGTAGACTGTTACTTTGTCAGAGAGAAGGTGCAACAAAATGTGATAAAAACCACTCATGTAAAGTTTGAGGACCAGCTAGCTGATCTATTTACTAAGTCTTTAGTTGGAAGTCGTGTAACATAACTGTGTAATAAGCTTGGAGCTTATGATATATATGCTTTAGCTTGAGGGGGAATATTAAGAGAATAAGATCTGATATGATTCAGATTTAGTATCTTAGATGATATGATTCAGTATATTTAGGGATTACATAGGAATTATGATTTGATTTTATCGTGATTCTAATTGTAACTTACATGAAATCTAGTATATAAAAGAGTGAGAACTGCTGATTTCTGCAAGTTCTTTCATCCTCTTTCTTAATTCCCAACATGTACAAATAATTTGACTGTCTTATTTCTTGCCATATATATAGTTCTAATAGATTATACTGATAATATAATTATCCTATTTCTTACTATAAATTTAGTTAATAATATACTTCAATTGATTTTTGGTAATATTAAACCTTTTTTGATATTTTAAAGAAAAAGTTTGTGCGACTTTGCACCCACTCTGTTGTTTCTCAAGCTCTATCACTATCCTCTTCATTGTTTTTGTGTTTTCACCTTTTTCAGATTTATGTTTTCTGATGCAGAGAGAAGAAGTCTTCTTCATAAGTGGAGATGTTCATTTTGGAGAAATTTCACGACATGATTGTGGAACAGCATATCCATTATATGACATTACATCAAGTGGGCTTACACAAGCTGTAGAGAAGGCAGTACCTTCACCATTTATTGGCTTGGTCAGGTTCATAGCATGGTCGACACCTACTACAATAGGAGTAATAACTGACGACCGCAGATTCAAGTCCTGCACATATGGTACGGAATACCTTCGGCAAATTCACGAGTCATGATGCTCTTGGTTAGGTATACTTAAATGTTTGCCAGTATATTGACGTTTAGATATTGAAATGTGGATTTATATAGGTCAACCCAAATTTGGGGCAATGAAATATTCTGGAATGCAACTCCAACAATCGTGAAACTGGAGGTCAGGGACATGAATGGTTACTCTGTCTTTGGTGTCAAATTTTCGTTACTGGAACTGCAAGCAAATAGCATGAGACCTGTAGGATCCAGTAAAGCAGACGATAATCAAAGGTACTGCTCTTTCGAGGTTAATCTACAATGGATAGTCAGATATCAACTCGCTATATTGTTCTATTCTGTTTTATGTGGTAAGTAATTTTCCAAGCCAGCAGTGGAATTGTTTTAATTGAATCTTTTCTTGTTAGAGCATTTTTACTAGCTTGTATGTGACGTGGAAATCATGGGAAAGGAAAAAGTGAATGGCAAGGGAAAGGTGAACTTATAGCGATTAGGCAAAATGAAGTTCGATGAGTAATTGCAGAAGTTGTATTACTTGAATTAATTTTTGCGCATCTTATCAAATCTTAACTACTTGGGATGTGATATGGCAGGATTTTACAATTTTTCATCAAATGTAGAGTATACTAGACTTTAAGGCCTGAGAGGACCTTAGTGATTTTTCTTTAAATTGGGCTAAATTCTTGGTTTGTTATAGTTTTATGTTTCAAACCGTGATATATGGTAAAAAAAAAGTGAGGGTACTGAGTGTAGGACACCCCGCCAATGTTGATAATAGTACAGGAGAAGGTATAAACACCCCGTCGTAACACTTGGCGGGGTGCAACACGTGTACATCACCCTGCCTTGGGGAATGGCGGGGTGGTCCCACCAATTTTGTTTTAGGATTTAGTTTAAGGTTTTGTTTTTTTTAGGATTTAATTTTGCTTAGAGTTGTCCTTTTTTGTAGCATAAAAAGTTTTTTATTTTAGGGTTTAGAACATCTATACAATTTAAATTTGAAGTACAAGTTTTATTTTTTATGTTTTTCCTGTATTTAAATTATTTTGACTTAATTTAATTTTTTTACAAATTTTATAATATAATACAATTAAAAAATGAAAATATTTAAAGTCAACTTTTATTAAAAAAGGTAAACCAATTTTATTACATTAGATACTTAATAATTTTCTATCATCTTACAACATTAAATAAAATCACTACTGTCCATGACTTGAAGAGGGACAATTTGAAGCATTATGACCTGGCATATTACAATTACGGCACCTTCGCGGAGAATTAGGACACCATCTATCCATCTCATTTCGTATTCGAGCACTTTTCAGTTTCCCTTCTTTTTAGCCAACCTTGACCTGCGAAATCCCAATGAAAAATCTGCTTCCTCCCAATAATCTGGATGTTGCAGCGAATAGAACTGACCGGAATACGTATTTCTATATGTCGCAAGACTGTATACAGGATGGATATGGATTGTCGGATGAATATTAGATCTCAAACATGTAGCAAAGACGTGAGAACATAGAAAATGAAGTTTTTTCCACTTTCGCAGGTACAAGTTCTTTCTTGAAAGTTAACATTTTGAATATTTCCTCCCCTGTTATTATTCCCATGACGAGCAGTGACCACACTGTATGTACCATACCTCAAGTCATATGATTGGATAGTATGCTTTCGGCCTTTTGCTTCATTTTCCATATATTTGTGCCAAATGTTGTTCGGATAATTATTCTGTGCTTTTAGTATGATTTTTCGATTTTCTTAGAATAATTTAACCGTTTGCTCTAAAGTAAAGCAAACACAGGCAGTGATTGGCAAATGTCGTGCCCCTTTAAGGATGTTATTAAAGCATTTAGCCATATTTGTTATCAAAACACCCCATTGATAACCTCTATCTTTACTAAACGCCCATCTCACAAGTGGGACTTGTCTCTTTAGCCAAGTATAAGCTTCTAGATTAGCCTGTTTAATCATTTGCATGAACTCATCAAATTTTCTTCTTTGGGTTGACACTCCAGCCTGCCATAGCAAAGTTTTCAACCTGTCAATAAACAATAACAATCATTAGAATATCATAATTTATAATGTGATCAATAATGATTAAAAAATTTTCCACTTACACATGACTTTTAAATTTTTTGGTAAAATTTGCTCTGACATGTAGCAAACAAAAACGATGAAAAGCTACTGGTTCCTTCCATTGTTCCAAATTTTTCATTGCATGTATAATTCCTTTGTGTCTATCAGAAATGACACAAATTCCCTCTATATCTCGGTAAACATGGATTCGAAGTTGAGTCATGAACCAACTCTAACTGTCATTATTCTCTTCGTCTACAATAGCAAAGGCAAATGGAAAGTAACGGTTGTCGGCATTAATGCCAATTGCAGTTAGTAATTTCGATTTATATGGCCCATGTATATGAGTGTCATCGACACATAGCATAGGTCTCATGTGTTGAAACGCTTCAATAATAGGAGCAAAAGCCTAGAACATGTACCCAAAGATATTTGTATCCCTACCTGACTATGGATTATGACGCCAAGCTACCGCTGTCACTGTGCCAAGATTGATTGCTTGTAGTTGCTTCATATATTTGGGTAGTTCAACAATCAAAGTCGGCCAATCTCCATAAATGGCATCGATCAAATGTTCTCTGACGAGCATACCATGCTTTTTTATATAAAAATCAATATCAAATTTATTCTTGATTAATGTCCGAACCTCTTTAATTGAGAAAAGAGGTCTATTACGTATGTGCTCGATCAAATGTTCAGAAACAATTTGACTTGTCAAATGTCTGTTATCGTTATCCACAGCAGTACGAATACAAGTATGGCAGTCGCCCATGCGTCT
>JANIIA010000117.1:39412-75251 GCA_027478495.1 Erythroxylum alaternifolium
TAATGTTATGCAATAACTCAAAAGCCACAGCAACATTATCTGAAATAAGTCTACCAGGAACAAAGGCCGACTGGCTCTCATCAATCAAGGTAGGCAAAAGGTTTTTCAATCTAGTAGCTAAAACGTTAGCTACAATCTTATAAAGCACATTGCATAACAAAATAGGACGAAAATCTTTAAGACACAAAGGATTATCGTATTTGGGAATAAGAACAATATGAATGTCAGTAAAGACTCCGAAAAAGTAACTGTCTCTAGCCACAGTTTGCACCCCTTCCAAATATCCTCTCCAACTATGTGCCAATATTTTTGATAGAAAGCTGGATTGAGACCATCCGGTCCAGGAGCCTTATCCGGATGCATGTCAAAAATGGTCGTTCGAACCTCCTCTAATAACAACGGAGCTGTCAGTGCCCTATTATTATCCCTTGTCACTTTTGGTTGAACTAAGTTTAAAAGTTCATCACTATAAGAAGGGACACCTGTGTAAACATTGAGAAAATAATTCATGACCAGTTGCTCCATATCTGCACTACCCAACACCACTTGCCCGTCATCATTTTGCAACCTTTCAATTTTTACTCTTTTACGTTTTGCCTTAATAGATGCATGGAAAAACTTAGAGTTGCTGTCCCTTTGAATCATCCAATGATGCTTTGCAAGATGTCTTCTTCTTCGATCCTCAAGAAAAAGCAAACTATTCCACTCTTTTCGCAAAGTCTGCACCTTATTATCATCAAACATGCCCCTAGCATGTTCCAACAACTGCTGCAATTTTGTCCTTTTTTGCCAAAATTGCTTGTTAAAATTTCGGCCCCATCATTCCATGTCATCAATGCAATGATTCCTTTTCATCATCAAGTCACCAGCTAAATCATACCTCCAAGCTTCCTTAATCACTTGTTCTAGCTCTACCTCCCCAAGCCACCCATTATCAAACTTGAATTTTCTATAATTAACCACCTGTTGGCTCCCATTTAATTGGACGAATATAGGTGAGAGGTCCTAAATTGGGGCCACCACTGTCCGAGCAACAACATTTAAAAACAAATCGGACCAAGCTCTAGTAGCCATTACCCTATCAAGTTTTTCCCTACATACCCCCGCATTATCTCTTTTTCATTCCCATGTAAACCAAAAGCCTTCCCGTGGAATGTCTGCCAGCTCACAATCGGCCATCGCTTCTGCAAATCCATTAATTAAGTGCCTTTGAACCTCTGCACCACCCATTTTGTCATCTTCAGTAAGCAAATCATTAAATTCCCCTAAGCATAACCATGGAAAGGCATCTCTCTTAGCAAGAGACCGTAACAAATCCCATGACACATGTCCTCTTGAACTTTGTGGATACCTATAGTAGCCCGTCATCCTCCATTCTTTATCCATAAAAGTAATGTGGGCGTCAATAAAATTAGTTGAATAACCACGAACATCTACAATAACATCATTCATCCAAAGAAGACATAACCCGCCATTCGTACCCATGCTATCCATAGTAAAAACCTCCTAAACTTCAAATTGCTTCAAATTGCTTCCATCTTATGACGTTGAATTAAGATTTCCATAAGAAAAATAATTTTGGGCATTTAACAAAAGATGAAAGCCGTAAGCGCACAAACCTCTGTATATATGTTCAAAAATCCCTCATTAATCCCTCTCAATGAAACATGTTAGTAACTTTTTAGTGGTAGCCATTACACCCGCGTGACGGCCCATTGAATCATCATGATTGATGCTAATGATCCGTTCTGTGAGTGCCTTATTGGCTCCCACCATTAGTCACCCCTTCCAACACAAAAATCCCCGCTTCTATTCATAAGCAGATGATTTCAATGTCCCTGTCTCTAACTTGTGAATGACGTTTTGACTTAATGGGTTTGTTTCCCAGCTTCGTTTAATTTCTTTTAACAATTCTCCATGTAATTGAGATACAGACAACATCAGTAACTCTGCACTTGAAATTCGCGATATGGGTGATGTAGGACAATTGGCTTTGGAGTTTGAAGAAGAGATGGACAAGAGACTGGCTAAAAGAGTTGTTATTGAAGAAACGGGCATAACTTTTAGCTCGGGCGTCAAATTTCCTATTATAATGTTTTTGGAAAGTTTTTGGTGGTCTTTTGTTTAATAATGTCTAATTTGGTCTTTTGCTTAAATGAGGTTTCTAGAGACTATTTAAGGCTCTTTATGTTTTGATTTGACGGTGGAATGAAAATTATTAGTTTTGGTTTCTACTATTTTTCTGGTGGATTTCGGATTGTGTGTGTCAAAGTTTCCGTTCTGCGTCAAGTGGTATCAGAGCCAAGGATTTGCCTTATTTGATGGCCAACAATGAAGCTAAAAGAGTTAATCCCCGTGACGCTGGTCGTAGGGATATCGATGCCGATTTATGGGCAGCGATTAATGAGCAGCATCAGATGATGGAGAGATTTGAGGCCATGCTATAGCAACTGTTGGATCGGCAACTAAATCCCAAAGCCCCTATTGACAATGCTCCTGCCTCTGCTAACAGAGATGGAGTGGAGGGAGTTGCCTTTGACCGTCCTAGAGGTGGACGTCCGGCTAGGATAGCGAGACACGTGCAGTTTGAAGATTTCAGTGATGAAGATTCCGATGACGATTTTGCGAATTACCAAGGGAATCTTCAACAAAATCGAAACTAACTTGACTATAGAATCCGCACAGACATACCGTTATTCTACCAAAAACTGCAAATTGAAGAGTTCCTGGATTTGATTTCTGAGGTTGAGAGATTTTTCGAATTTACTGAAGTCGCGGAGGAACGACAAGTCAAGTTGGTAGCGTATAAGTTAAGAAGCGGGGCTGCTGTTTGGTGGGAAAAGTTACAGATGGATAGACGATGATAAGGCAAGACTCCTATACGATTCTGGAGATGAATGAAACAACTTATGATGAACAGGTTTTTACCTCCAGATTATGAACAATTTATTTTCCAGAGCTTTCGGAATTGTGTGCAGGGTAACAAGACTGTTGCAGATTATACTGAGGAGTGGTCTAGGCTGTCAATTCGAAACAACCTAAATGAGACTGAGGGACAACAAGTGTCAAGATATTTGGGGGGATTAAAGTCGACCATTCGAGACAAGATTGGACTGCAAGTGATTTGGACAGTAGATGAGGCGTATAACATGGCCTTGAAAGCAGAGTTAATGGAGAAAACACCTAATAGTTTTTCAAACTACAAGAAAGACATGGGTGAATCATCCATTATAGCGGCGAACAGGGGTACATTTTCATTAAGTGACGGACAAAATCAGTTTAAAATTGTTACAGATCAGACCCAAAGAAGTACGGCTTCTAGTAATAACCACACCGGAGCACGTCCAACAATAGCAGTAAAGGAAGCCCCACGAGCCCCAAATTTGTATACTAAACCCAGTGGGTTTAAATGTTACAGGTGCGGTCAACCAGGCCATCGTTGGAATGAGTGTCCAACTAGGAAGCCAGTGCATTTCGTAGATGTTGGAGAGAATGACGAGGAGGATCAGTATGTTGAAGAAGGAGAAGATAGGGACGAACTGTTGGATGGTGCAGAGATTGTTGAGTAACAGGGAGAGCATGTAAATTGTGTGGTTCAGCGAGTCATGTGTTCAACAAAATTGGAGGAATTTCCACAAAGAAATAACATTTTTAAAGCTTGCTGTAGTGTTCAGGGAAAGGTCTGTGATTTAATTATTGACAATGGGAGTTATGAGAACTTCATTTCCAAAAGATTAGTGGAACACCTGAAGCTACGAACTGAAAAACATCCAAAGCCCTATGTGATTGGGTGGATTCAAAAAGGGCCTAAGGCGAGCGTGAGTGAGGCTTGCAAAGTTCCTATTTCAATTGGGCAGCCCTACCGAGATGAAGTGGTCTGCGATGTAGTCGACATGGATGCTAGTCATGTGTTATTGGGACGCCCATAGCAGTTTGATGTAGATGTGATCTATAGGGGGCGCGACAATGTTTATGTTTTCAATTGGGAAGACAGGAAGATCGCAATGGTTCTGAAATAGAATTCAGATGATGGCTCAACTAAGGCTACGGTCGGAGATAAGTCTTCACTTTCTTTAGTTAGTTTAATAATTGATTTGGAATCGGAGGTTAAGGAAGCACAAGAGGTACATGTCGTGGTAGTACGAGCTCTAGTAGTAGAAGGAAAAGAAGAGTAGAGAGAGGGAATACCCGAGAGGGTGCAGTCCTTTTTGACTGAGTTCAGTGAGTTGGTGTCTGAAGATTTACCAAATGACCTTCCCCCATTCAGAGATATTCAACACCATATTGATTTGGTTCCAGGAGCGAGTTTACCAAATTTACCACACTATCGGATGAGCCCCAAGGAGAATCAAATTCTACAGGAAAAAGTGGAAGAGTTAATGAAGAAGGGATTTATTCGAGAGAGTATGAGTTCATGTGCCGTTCCTGCATTACTAGTCTCAAAAAAAGATGGCAATTGGAGGATGTGCATTGATGGTCGTGCAATTAATAAGATAACTATCTGATACAACTTTCCAATTCCAAGATTGGATGACATGTTAGATATGTTGGAGGGATCGAAGTTGTTCTCCAAAATTGATTTGCGTAGTGGTTACCATCAGATTCAGGTCAAACTTGGTGACGAATGGAAGACAACTTTCAAGACAAAGGATGGACTCTACGAGTGGTTGGTTATGCCTTTCGGACTGTCCAATGCACCTAGTACTTTTATGCGCCTTATGAACCAAGTATTGCAGCCTTTCATTAGAAAATATGTAGTCATTTATTTTGATGACGTACTGATTTATAGTCGGAGTGAGAGAGAGCATATGGAGCATCTTCGAGCTGTATTCGAAGTGTTTTCTGAAAATAAGTTGTTTATTAATTTAAAAAAGTGCAATTGGATGACAAGACGATTGATATTCCTAGGATATGTAGTTAGTTCGGAAGGAATATTGGTTGATGAAGAAAAGGTGAGAACCATTAGTGATTGGCCTACACCAAAGATGGTGAGAGAGGTGAGGAGTTTCCATAGGATGGAGACATTTTATCATCGATTATTAAAGATTTCAGTAGTATAGTGGCTCCCATTACGGAGTATTTAAAGAAGGGTATATTTCAATGGGGTGAAGCCCTAACATAGCTTTTGCAATCATCAAAAAAAAATTGTGCACTATTCCTGTTCTTGCTTAACCTAGTTTTAAGAAATTATTCGAAGTGGAGTGTGATGCTAGTGAAATTGGGATTGGAGCAATTTTGTCACAAGAGAAGAAACCAGTAGCATTTTTCAACGAAAAGCTTAGTGATGCACGCCGAAAGTGGAGCAGTTATGACCAAGAATTTTATGCTATTGTTTGTGCTCTAAAGCATTGGGAGCACTATTTGATTCAGGGAGAATTTATTCTTTACACTGATCACCAAGCTTTGAAGTATCTAAACAGTCAAAGAAGTCTGAGTAATATACATGCTCGGTGGTCAACCTATTTGCAGAAGTTTCCTTTTGTTCTGAAGAACAAATCGGGTGTACTAAATAAAGTGGCAGATGCATTGAGTCGGCATGCAAGTTTACTGGTCACTATGCAACAAGAGATTATTGGGTTTAAATTTTTGAAAGACTTGTATTCGGATGATGAAGATTTTGCAGAGGTATGGGAAAAATGTGTTCTTAAACAAACAGCAGGTGAATTTCATATAGTTGATGACTATCTGTTCCGTGGCAATCAGTTATGTATTCCACGAAGCTCCTTGAGAGAGAAATTGATTCGAGAATTACATGGGGGAGGTTTGAGTGGTCACTTGGGGCGTGACAAAACTATCCTTGGGGTAACTAAACGGCATTACTGGCCTCAGTTGAAGCGCGACGTGGGTAACTTTGTTCGCAAGTGTTATGTTTGTCAGACTTCTAAAGGACAACCACAGAATACAGGTCTTTATACGCCACTACCTGTACCAAATGCCATATGGGAGGATTTGTCGATGAATTTTGTTTTGGGTCTTCCACGACCTCAGCGTGGAGTAGAATTTGTGTTTTTTGTGGTTGACAAGTTCTCCAAGATGGGGCACTTTATACCTTGTCGGAAGACGTCTGATGCGTCTCATATAGCTCAACTGTTCTTTCGTGAGATGGTTCGTTTACATGGAGTTCCTCAGTCTATCACTTCTGATAGGGATCCGAAATTTCTTAGCCATTTTTAGGTTACATTATGGTGACAGATGGATACTACTTTAAAGTTCAGTAGCATTGCGCACCCGCAAATTGATGGGCAAACTGAAAATCTGAACCGAACATTGGGAAATTTAATTCAAAGCATTTGTGGGGATAAGCCAAAACAGTGGGATATGGCATTGGCTCAAGTTGAGTTTGCATATAATACTGCAGTTCACACTGCTACTGGTAAATCTCCTTTTGCTTTAGTGTATTTGCAGCCTCCTAAGCATGCGTTAGATTTGGCACGTCTTTCTAAGGTTGTTGGAGCAAGTATTGCTGCCAAAAACATGGCTAAGCAAGTATGCAATGTTCAGGCTGAAGTGAAAACCCGATTGGAAGAGAAAAATGCAAAGTATAAAGCTGCAGCAGACGTAAAGAGGTGTAAGAAATTGTTTGCTGAAGGTGATCGGGTTATGGTGTTTCTACGTAAGGAAAGGTTCCCAGTTGGTTCCTATAACAAGTTGAAGGCAAGGAAATATGGGCTATACAAGGTGATTAAGAAGATCAATGACAATGCCTACGTGATCGACTTGCCTACTGATATGAACATATCTCGTACTTTCAATGTAGCTGACCTTTATGAGTTTTGTGACGATGTTCATCTTTATCCGAAATATAACTCAGGGTTGAGTTCTCCATAGGTGGGAAGGACTGATGTAGGACAATTGGCTTTGGAGTTTGAAGAAGAGATAGACAGGAGACTGGCTAAAAGAGTTGTTATGAAGAAACGGGCATAACTTTTAGCTCGGGTGTCAAATTCCCTATTATAATATGTTTTCGTAAAGTTTTTGGTGGTCTTTTGTTTAATAAATGTCTAATTTAGTCTTTTGCTTAAATTAGGTTTCCAGAAACTATTTAAGGCTCTTTATGTTCTTATTTGACGATGGAATGAAAATTATTAGTTTTGATTTCTACTATTTTTCTGGTGGATTTCGGATTGTGTGTGTTTAGGATTTACGCTGGTAAACCCAAAGTTTCCGTTCTGCGTCAAGGGTTTTGCAACATTTTCTTTTCCCTGCATGGTCCATTCAAAATTCTCACAATTCTGATGACACTCCAGTTTCAACCCTCCAACTGTTATAGATATTCGTTTAATTTCCCAAACAATACAACTCCCTTTTCTAATTACTGATGTGTCCACGAAGTTATACGATCAACCAAAATATGAATTAGTTTTCTCCTATGTAATCCCACCAATCTCATCTGCTTAAACTCCATGTTTTCCGAGAATCCCAACATAGCTTGCATTGAGACCAATGGACATGTTCCTCTCTTGGTATTTCTTCAAATTCCTCCTCCTCGCCTTTTAAGTTAAAGACATGTGATGGTATAAATTGTACTTTTTAGGAGATAAGATACATGGAAGACATTAAGAAGATATGTTTTGCTGGGACGAGAAGATGATCTTAGATGCAAAATGAAAGTTGTTGATAAGATTTTGAATATAATTTGAGGTGCACTTATACTAATGAGGGGAGAGAAGATAGGTCCAAACTTACATAAAGAGAGACATTGCTAAAAATAGAAGCATCAATTTAAGTAGTCCAAATGAAAGATCTTCAATATTAAGAGCTATAGGCCTATATAATATAAGGTTTTCTGGAAAAAATCAATCAATAACGCATGTATGGTGAAACCAGTTCTATTAACTATGGTAGAGTTAAAGACACTGAGAAAGATGTGGTCAGAAAAATCAATGGATTATTCCAACCTCTATGTATTTAAAAGTTACGTGTATATGATATATAATGCTAAAGAAAAAAACAAAGTTAAATCTCAAATTCAGGAAATTCTTATTCATTAGACAAAAAATTACTGTATCACTTTTATAAAAAGATAAATTATAAAGGAAAGAAAAAGACAATAACACTTAAAGAAATTTAGAGGCTGCGATATAGGTAGAAAAGGAATTTCGACAAAAGACCTTTTATGAAGCGGTATCAAACATATATTTAAGAACCAGTTGAATTTGAAGCTCTCCAAATTTTTGATCAGATCAAGCAAAAAGATCACCAAGTTGGCACTCATATTATACAATGGAAATCAATATATAATTATGCCGTCTAATAAAAGATAGGAGTCATTAACTCTTTAAAAAGCACTTAATTATCTAAATATCTCTTAATAAACCTCTTCATAAAATAAAATTTAAAGACATACAATTATCACCAATGTATAAAATCGGTTAAACATTGAATAAAATTAAAGAATTTAAAAGATAATTAAAAAGACTATCCTTATCCATCAAAAAATTTAAAGTTTAATTGAAAAAGAAGACTATTAAATAAAAATTAATTGATTTATTTTGATTTATAAAAATTGACCAATTAATTAATAAACTGATCGGTTTTTTAACAACAAAAATTATTAAACAAAATCGAACTAGAAAGTTAAAAACTGAACTAAAAAGTTGGTTGATGTAAGCTTTTTACTGCTAAACTAGCCAAATCGGTTCGATTTTTAAAACATTGATAATCATAATGAAGGAAGCCAATTAATTAAACTTTTAAAGTCAAGCAAAATGGTGAAAAGATATGCTCTAAAAGAATGAAATGACTTTGATGAAATATTTTCTCGTGTAATTCGACTTATTACAACAATGTATGATATGTATGACATAAAATTAGAATAATTAGATTTGAAAATTACCTTTCTTTATGCAAGAAAAACTTAAAAGAAAAGAAATATATGCTTTAACTAGAAGAACTTAAATTTGTAGGTTAAACAAATTTTTGTATGTGATTAAAAAAGCATTGAAATATTGGCATATGGATCCTTTAGCATACATTAAGAGGTTTGATAATAATAATTTCATATCTTGTTATTTTATATAGATAATATATTTTTTGCGAGCTAATATTAAAGAATTAAACGCACATTTAGTTAAGAAATTCAAAACAAAAGATATAAGTTCAGCAAATGCTGAAGAAAGATGACTGAAAGATTTGATTTTCTTTAAAAAATTATGTAAAGAAGGTTTTGTGAATCTTCGTAAGATAATATATATTCCTCTTCCTATTCCTTTCAAATATCCTCTGATATGAGCCTCATCAATGAAAATAAAAGGGTGGAGATATCTCATGCATGTATTTGCAGTAAAAAGCACAATATTTTACCATAATTTGCATAAGACTCATGAGTACACATACAATAATAGCAGTTAGCCACTTCATGACAAATTCTAATAGAGAGCATTGAAATTCTATAAAGAGGATACTAAGCTACATTTAAGAGACCTCTTTATTATCAAAGAATATATTAACTCTAATTATGTATGTGATCTTGATATAAATAAATACATTGTAAGTTATACGTTCATGCTTGTTGAAAGGGTTATAAGATGAGTTTCAGGATTACAATCAGTTGTAGCTACATTATCAATATAGAAGTGGTATGGTTGAAACTGGTATTGAAAAAACTTAAAAACAACTTGATGTTTCATTATTTTTTGACAATTAGTTTCCTACATTTGGTAAAGCATTCGACTTTCTATTCAAATATCAAATACATACGAGTTCAATAGTTTGCAAGAAAGTGGAGAAAAAATTTGTGGATATAAAAAAAGTTAATATCAAATGTAGTTTAACAAATTTTATGATGACAAAAACAGTAGACAATATCAAATTTATTTAGTGTACATCCTCATGCAACATATGTAACATGACAATGTCAAAATGAAATGAATCAATCAAATGTTAAGGCAACGTTCATATGTGTGAAATTCTTTTGTATAACAATAAGTCAACAACAGTAGAAATTTCGCTAAGACCCGGAACCTACGGTGTGAAATTCTTTTTATAGATATTAAACAGAAATTAGTTAAAAATAAGTAATTGCATGATAGAAAAAAATTACTTGAAAAGATATATAGATAAAAATAAATAATGTTTGATGGCAAGAGTAAAATGTGTAATAATTAAAATAAAATATAATTAATTTGATTCACCTAAATACGTATCCTTTCACTTACAGCATCAGTAACTTTTCTTGGGACTGCTAGAAAGGTGCTGTTTCTGGGATAACTTACCCCATTTAGATTCCGTATTTCTTGGACTTGTAGTAATAATCAACCTCCGTAAGCGCACCAAATATTGTTCGCTAGTCCAGAAGCCTGAACGTACACCCGCAACTAAACGCATGACCTTTACTAGCGGAAGCAAGGGCTACTCAACTTCCAGCGCTCGAAAAGAGAAATCCATTCAAACATTTTGTTTAAGCTTCAAACTGTGTAAGAGGAAACAACTATAATATCGCTGGTATGATCAATGATTCACTTCCATTATTATCCCCAAATTCAACATTACAGCTCTGTTATGTCTTGCTCTTTTTCTATTTTCGGATATATAACAATTGTGAAAGATTAGCTGAGGCAAAGAATGACGAATCCATGTTTGGAATGAATTCTCTAATCCTTTTTCATGTATTTTCATGCACTTGAGTATACAACTAATTGCATTTAAGTTATGCAAAAGTTTGTTTGATTATGAAGTGGAAGCAGTTACTGATGTTGAAGGTCGGAGAATCTGTTGTAGCAATCTAGCTGCAAGACGCTGAGTTATCCCCCCAATAACTCGGCCCCCAAGATTACGTGCCTCAGGTTGTTGAACGACCTACAAAACATGCATCCAGAAGTTAGATTTATTTACTTTAAACGACAGTCAGAATGAGACATATAACTTGGATGCAATTTTAATGCTTCGCCTAGTCTAAAACATGTCGTTTGCATTGCAGTTGTTGACGGATTTATGATGTTTCTATAAGGACTATGACTATTTCCCACTCTGATTTGCAGCATTACCGTTTGTAATTCTCTCAAATGTTTGAAACCTAATCAGACCAAATGTGTGCCAATGACATGCAAATGGTTCCCTGCCTTCATGGTATTTTCGTTGAGGCGTACCTGTAATATGGGCTGCAAAAGGGTTGGGTCAAAATCTTTGGAGGATTGTAGAAGTCCCCATATTCTTATAACTTGGTCGCGAAGTTCCATCATGCTTTGTATTTCAGTTTCAGGCATCGTAAGAGGCCCAGTTATACTGCCATTAAATACCAAAACCTTCATGAAAGTGGGGATGGACTTATAAGAATCGATAACTGTACCCAGAATAACGGCTTCTGTTACGCGAACAGCCTCCTTAATAACTAAAGTTCGGAGCTCTTCACCATCTGGACCCAGTAATAACTTCAAAACAGGTTGTAACGCATCTTTTGTGGAGAAATCTCTATCCTTTCTTCCCTGTACAAGTAGGTTTTCAAGCCTATTCCACCTGCAGCAAGCCAAAATTAACATGTTATAAAACTGGACAGTACAAAAATAGAAACAATTTATCATAGGATTCAAGCATGGAACCAAAATAAAATGGAGGTAATGCTACATGCCTAAACTTCCCATCTTTAAATAGTAACTCAACAAGAGCATCTCTGAGATATGGATTTGGATCAGTAAGAAGCCTTTTCGCAAAATATGGATATGACGCAGCCAACACCTTGAAATCCGGATCAGCATACAGAGCTAAACCCTCGAGTACAGTAAGGGATCTCAATATTAATGCATAATATGCTGGAACTGCAATTAAACAAGCAAAACCATTAGAATCACTAACATGTGAATACCTTGGCTTGTAACCAATCAAAACAAGGATGCTAAAAGAGTAAGCTATAGACTACATAACAGAGTGTCACAGAAAAAAGACTCTGACTCACCATTAAAAGGATACTGATAGAAAACAGCACCCAAACCATCCACTAAAGTTTTAAAATTCAGCTCGCTCACAGTATAACTGAGTGCATCGTCAAAGAAGCTCTGTAGTGCTGGTACAATAGGAGACACGTCCACATCCCGGGACAAAAAGTCTAAAGCATAATAATCACGAGCCATGGCATCATAATCTCGATTAACCATGTGAACAACATGACCAATTATAGCAAGTCTAGCTTCTTCTGGGGTCTCACTCATCATTCCAAAATCGAGGAAGGCAAGTTTTCCCTCGGGTGTTGCCAAAAGATTTCCCGGATGAGGATCAGCATGAAAATATCCGTATTCAAGTAGCTGCCTGAGGCTGCACTGTATTCCGGTTTTAACCAGATCCAGAACTTTTAGACCTTGTTTCTCAATAGCTTCTTGCTCATTCAATTTAACTCCATCAACCCATTCCATTGTCAAAACTTTGCCACTTGTATAATCCCAGAAGATATCAGGAACAAGAATATCTTCCTTGTCAGCATACAACTTTTTAAATCTTCGCGCATTCTGTCCCTCCTGCAGCACCCTGTCAAAATTAACATTCAAACGCAAAAGGATCTCATAAAAGCAATTACAAGAACTTCAGTTTTTCCAACAAGAATGGGGATCCAAAATCAGTACTAGGAATAAGAATCATCAGGACATGCTATCAGAATGCCGCAGGAGTAAGATAAAAGATGGCGATGGCCAAAAAGGAAAGACCTGGACGTAGTTAAGCTCTTGGTAAACTCTGGTGGCGAATTCATCAATGAGAGCAACAACGTCACTGGTGATGATGTCAACATAATTGTTGATGAGGAATCCTAGACCTCTAATGAGGTAAAAGTCAAGTCCAATAGCTTCTTCAATACCAGGGCGTTGGACCTTAACAGCAACAATTTGGCCAGAATACTTGAGTTGAGCTTTGTAAACTTGGCCTAAACTGGCAGCAGCAATAGGAGATGGAGAAATAGATGAAAAAATGGAATCAAGAGGTAATCCAAGCTCTCTCTCAATGCAGGAAAATGCTTCAGCATCGGGGAATGTAGGCAAAGCATCCTGTTGTATTGGTTGAATCAGTAAATCGCAATAATACCTTTGCAACACATAAATAATAGAGAACAATAATTTTGAGAAGGTACCTGAAGCTCGGAAAGCTCCTCAAGATACTCGGGAGGACAAATGTCAGGCCTGGTAGACAAACCCTGACCCAACTTTACGAAAGTAGGACCAAGTCTGGTGAAAATTGTTCTGAGCTGAGCAGCTCGTTTTCTCTTATTTTGGTCAAAAACCCCCTTTCTTTGGTCCAACAACAATGTTACGGCAAATGAGCCAAGCGCAACCAAAATTTCAATAGTCCTACGCACAACCTGGACACAAGCTCAGCATGAATTTTATATTATGTTATACTTAGTAAAATAGTAGTAGTAAGTAAGTAGTAGAGAAAGAAGAAAGCGAGAACCTTGAAAGGGGAAGAGCCGTATTTAGTAGCAAGAAACTGAGGGCTGTATAGCGACGCGTTTGCCGCTCTGGCCATGGCCCTTACCTCCGCTTGCAGGTCTTCAGTTCGATCTCTTGCAGCTGCAGCTATTAGTATCTTATTGAGGTTATTACTATTACTGAGCGTGGTGGCGGTGGTGGTGGTAGGTGGTGTCGCTTCCACCAGAGCAGCTCGCGTTTTTGTTCTCACTATTGGCCTCGCCCTGACCTTAGGGTTTGAGATCATGGAAATGACGGATCCATTGCACGCCCAAATTGGACTCATGTTGCCCTCAAACACGTATCTTCTTCGTCGTCTTCTTCTTCTTCTCCAGCTGCTATTCTATAATTAACAGATATTTGTTGTCCTTGGTTTCCCTGGTCCTGAATTTAATAGCTTACATTACATTACATACATAACTCATGACCTTACTTGTCTGTGGGACACAAATATCAACCGCAACAACTACCACCTCCACTCCACAACCGGACCAGACCAATAAGGTAATGGGCTTAATGGTTGCCAAGCAGCCCTTGGGCTTCATAATTGTACCCAACACGCATACACCTGTCTGCAATAATGGATTTCTGTCTGTGACTCTGCCGTGTAATTAATTATATAACACTGCTATTAAAAATAAACTTTCTTATAGAAAAAAGAAATTACAAAAAATAACCCAAGGCGGAGATTCAGATTCTCAAACTTATGCACATAATGTCCACGTGTTACGTAGACTTGTGATGGGGGAATAAACACCACACTGCTGGTCTCTCTATTATGTATCTAAATCTCCACGTGTTACTTAAACTTGCGATGGAGGAATAAACACAACACTGCTAATCATAGGGTTAACTCAACCAAACTAATACACCCATGACATGAACATGATAATGCTTTCAAATCATAATCATAAACTTTGCTATTTCCTGCGGCTGAGATTCAATCCCATTAACAAGGTATACAATATACCTGCCCTTGATTTCTGTGAACTGGGCCTTTGACAGATTGATTTCCCCCTAGTTACCCACCCTTCCAGTTTCATAGCAGCAACTGTCGTTTAAACATAAAGCCCATCTGCTGCTTTGGGCAGGGCACCTCATCCAAAACAAGGTGTTGTATTGTCTGTCACCAGCTGGAGTCTATTTTTACGAGTGCTAGACATCTGCCTCGTTCGTTGCCATTTCAAGGACAACAATCCTAAAATGGAAGGCTTCTCATTTACTCCATTTCTTTTCCATATATGAGGACATGTTCTGTTCACTATTGTCTCTACATGGTTCCGTAATCCAAATTCTCCCACTTGAAAGGAGCAACTAAGCCAATATTTGGCGCACCTCGCAAGAATAGGCAAACGCATACACACACAGCAGCAATTGCGAGCATTGAATGAATGTACGGACGCTGAAGTAAGCCTTGTGACCCCTGAATCTTCCTATAGTACTTTGCTGCCACTGTGGCACACCTCTCACAAGATCTCCATCCTTGCTGAGCGTGAGAAGCTATATTATGTATTTGCTCTGGCTCGTTTGTAATTGTCACTGAAATTTGTCGCCTTCTTCTGTCAGCAAGCTTTTGAATGACCAGTTTGTTATAAGAGTGGTTCTGCGTCATAACAGCATAATCATATGGAGAATGGCTATTTGAATCCAACTGAGTTTTCCAACAAGTCAATCCAATCTGCAGAATGGGGCACATGGTACACAAAGCAGTCTTGAGATGATAAATAAACAATATCGCATGGAATGATGAACAAACTATGTTGCTTTACTTAAGCTTCCGCCCCAAATCCAATAGATACCATAATGAAAAGGGTCTTATTTACGTGAATAACAATAAAATCCATGCTACGATACGCTTACCGCTGAAAGTAAATACTATGGAAAGGGTACCTACAGGTTAAAGGTATGTAATATTACCTCAAGTGGGTCATTTGTCAAAGCATCAATCATCTCCTCCGAGCCTGATGTACAAGCAGCCAAGTGCAATGGTGTAGTATCACCGGGTCCAACAAGATTTGGTGTGAAAATGTACTGCCTAGAGAAAATGTCATTACTATTAACTGAATAGTTGATAAGCAACTCTACCATTTTCCTACACCTCCTTTTTATTGCCCGGTTCAAAAGCTGTGTATCAGAAAGTGTCTCTAATGATTCCCTGGAAAGCCCACTCCCATCCGTATTCCTTTCCACCAGCATGTCCAGAATTATTTTGATCAAAACACAGAAATCTCTTGCGACAGAAAAAACAAGCAAAAATTTGAAGCGTTCTAGTGAGTAATTAGGAATCTCAGACATAAAAGATCTTTTTCTTTGGAAAAGCCACCCGATTTCATTCAGGAAATGCAGAATTTGATTCCTCGAATTAGGTGGACCAACGTCATAGGCATGTTCTTCTGTAATATCATTACATGCTTTAGCCTCTTCATCAAGCTCAGGTTCCAGGAGTCTTAGTTCTTTGCAGATGGCGTCATCTGCTATAATTACAGGAAAACTGGTGCCTTTGAAGCCATTCTCTACCTGTTCAAGAGTATCCTCAATGTCATTCAAAGGAAGTTTTTAGTTGAGTATTTCATATTCAATACCATATTAGGCACTTAATGTCTTACCTCAACAAAACAGCGACCTAAAGCATTAGGAGATGATCCATGAATTTTAAAATCACCCACACTGATCTCATCATATATCCTTTCTGAGTAAGTTGATGCTGTAACTTTCAGAGATGTGTATCCTCCAATATCAGTGCAAAAAAAACTGGTCGAAGTTTTGGTAAACAATAGAGAAAACACGGAGAGATGTTCAATTCAATTGCCATCCCAAAGAGAGAACATAAAGAAGGGATCAAAGAAGTTCATATTTTACTCACTTGGTTCCAAGATTAGTAAGATTTTTTCCCCTCAACAGAAGAGTAGTCTCTTGCCCACTAACAACTGCCAATGGGGAAATGGAAATCAACTCTGGAGAACTCCAACTACTCCATGCTTTGCATAAATGAATCCTCCCTGATGTAAGAATACATATAATGCAGAAATCGAAGCAATTAGTGAAATGATATTTTTTACAGAATTTTATCTTCAAAGTAGTAAAACGTTTCTGCCATTGACATAAAGAAACTAACTACGATATACAATGAAAAATCTTTTCATGCCCAGTCCTCATCTACATACCATCTTTCTGTGAAGCCAATTGCCTTCCAATTTGCATTATAAACCTTCCAGTCCTCCATAAATCAGAATTTGAATTCTGAACCAAAGAATCAACTTGCTGAAGAAGATTCCTATCAAGCTGCATAACCAAATACCATCTTTAGAGTAGCTAGCACAATGATTCCCTAAAGTTCATTATCATAAGACTATTGCACTCACTTGCTCCCAGGTAGAAGTTGACATTGCCACGTAAATTGATAGAAACACACAGCCTGGCCTAATATAGCTCTCCATTTCTGATGGACTACTGGAAAGCCAATTGTAAATCTGCAAACAGGTGGAAAACAATTACCATGTTTCGCCAAAAGGAAGCATTACATAGAATTGCCTACAATAGCGCTGTACAGAACCATAAAACCCCAAGATAAAAGCATCTCAAAACATCCCCAAAACTCACCTGCATGCGCAATGTCCCAGGAAAATGACTTGGATCTTTGTCAAATAATTTAAACATTATTCTACCTGTTCGATCCTGTAACGAACCATGCAGCCAAAATGATTATATTAGGAGTTGATAAAAAAACTAGCAAATGCATGTGATGAAAATGCAAACAGAATCAAAGCAATGTAGTCATAGTTAAAGAAAATTACCTGAGCCTCAGAACTCTGACTAGGAGGTGAATGATCAGACCCAGAGGAAGAGGCATACCCACCTCGAAGAGGAAAACTTTGAAATGAACCGTTGCCTCTAGTGGGACCTCTAAAGAGTTCAAGAGGCAAAGCAGAAACTTGAGGCTCAGTACCTTTAATGTCTGTGCTGACCTTTCCATGTATTGACGTCTTTACTGACTTAATAGTTCCTGCATTGCTGTGGAGTGGGAACAGCTTCTGCACAAAAGGAGGAGATGCTGATGGAGATCTCTCTTCGATGGGGTTACTGCTATCAGAAGAGAAGTACTTCCTAGAAGATGCCTGTTTTACCGGGCTATCATTCTCAGGTGAGGAGCTAAATAGCTGTAATGGTAAAGCGGGGCGAACTTCTGGGATACGGAAGTCAGAATCTTCAACAGGAGACCGATAACAACCGCTAGTTCTCTCACCTACTGCAGAAGGGAACCCTAGAGGAGGTCTCTTTTGCTGATGGAGATCAGTCAGTTGATCAGAGCTAGTCAACTTAGATTTTTCACTGTCACTGCTCTGGCTGCTTCTTTCTGGCAGAATTGCAACGGAATTACGTCCAGGTGCTGGCAAAGTAGTTGCAAGAGCATTAAGCAAATTCGTAGGTGATGAAGAAGACACGGAGCCATGCAATCTGTTTTGGCACTCCGACAAAGATTGGTCAATGATTTTCCTGCTTAAACTCCCAATATTAGACAGCATTTCAGCAAGATCCATTGGAAAAGGTAATGAATTTATTTTACTAAGTATTTGCATGAGTTGATCTCTATCTGGACCTGTTGGGTAGTTGACACTCTTGCCCTCATTTTTTCCTACAAGATATTAAATGATATGTAAGCGTCGCCACAATGTCACTATGTCAGGACAGTCAAAGGGGAGTTCAAGACAGATAATCCTGTCACCTTGAGAGCAAGTGATAGCAGTCAACAACTTGACAGGATCAAAGTTTCCATTTCCTTGAGTGTCCTGCTTTCCAGGGTGTATCAAATGTAAGGAAGCATCATCTGGCTGAGTTTTCCTTCTTCGCCGGTTGTGCCCAGCAAGCCTTCGCCTACAACTTCTCTTACCCTCGTCAAACTCCGACAGAGGATGGAATCTACAAAAAGAAGGTGAAGGTGGCGTAGTTTGACATGAGTTGAAAAGAAAGTAGCAATATGAAAGACTCGAAAAGAACGTAATGGTGGCCAAGTTAAAAGTTTCTGATGTGAAAATATTGAAATTTTACAGAATATAATGAGTAGAAAATTTTATAGAAGCTGGAGTTAAAGGTTGGCTACTGGAGTAATGACAAGACAAACCTGCTGCACTGCTGACAAAATCTCTGCATCTGCTTTCCTAGAAGGGCTTTAGAGGACTTGCTGTGCAGCTCGCAAACTTTATGGCGGCGATGATAGTCCTTTGCAGTGGAGAGATCTTCCTTGCAATCATCTACCTGACACGTTGGATAGGAATTGGTGCCTGGAGATCCAGAACGGAGCCTTTTATTGGGTCTAGAAGCTGGTTCTTCCACAGCATTCAAAACTCCACCCAGATTCAGTCGAAGAGCGTCCTCGTCTTCGTCATGTTTGGTGTTGTGCTGCTGTTGAGAAGAAGGGGTAGTTCCCAAGAACACAACGTCAGGATCCAAGGGTTTGGCCACGAACTTCACGCTATCCCAGCTCCAGGCCTTAGGATTCCAGTTGTTGAGACCAGGGTTGTGGTGTTGTTGGTACTGAAAACTTGTATCAGAAATCTGACAAGCAAGATCACGTTTTTTGGCCATGGAACCGCCTTCGCAAAACCGATTGGGCATGTAAAGGGGAACAGCAACTTGCGCCCCTACTTTTTCCATATTTATCAATTCTTCAACTCTCCTTTTTGCTTTCTACTAAATTCATCCACCAAAATTACTATAGAACTGCATAATTTTTTAAGTTAATGAGGATTTTACATCTAACAGAACTTAACAAAGGGAAAATTTTCCCCAGTCTCAATATCAAGAAGAAGGAGGAACTTTAAGAAGGAAAAGATTTAGAGGGGGAAAAAACAGTTAAGATAGAAGAAAGAGGAGGAGCTGGGGTCTAAGTAACCAAAAAGTTGGTCGCAGTGGACTGTGACAATAACTCTTTGTCTTCACTAGCCACCCTTCAACCTCAGATCTAGCTTGTTTTCTCTTTCTTCTTATGTGTGTTTTACTAGTGTTTGCTTCAAATCTCTAACAATGACAAAACCACCAAATCTCAAACTTTAAAAGTCAATCCGGGAATAAAATGAAAATCCATACCATCTCAAACTGACAATTCAGACGCCAGAAGAAGCAGCTGAGCACCAAAGAACAGACGAAGCTTTCGTTTACTACCACTCCTATCTCAGTATCTCTTGTTTTCGCGGTTGGGTCAAAGTGGCATATTTTGCCAGAACATGAGAGACTGTTGGGAGTGTTTGACAATTTTGGCATAAACCGTAAATTGAATCTAGAATTTTGGCCGCCAACCAGTCCAACGAAGCATCTAAGGTTGTTCCCTCCCAGTCCCAGTCCCAGACATTGTTTTTGATTGGAATTCTCTTTTGTTGAACTTATTAATTACAAAAGATGAAGGGAAATATTTTACAGGATGTAGAACAGATCAACAGAACGACCAATGCCGGTTGTATTGCCTCCTTTAGTCAACTCCAACGTAATACATAGAAAATACATCATGTCGCGTCGTGTACTGTTCCCCGCTCATAGTTATACGTTCTCAATTAATAATGAATATGATATTTTAGTGCCCATATTTCAGTCCGTAAAATTTTCAAGTTGAAGACGTAGCAGTAAAAGATGCTTACAAATATAACCGACATGAAGATAGTGCTTCATCGGATGTGAGTTGTGCATGATAGAATCTGATTCCTTACGGTGAAAAGCTTAACCAATCACAAAACAATCGTCTCGTGTTAAATTATCAAGAGTACTTAAATTTATTGCGGAAGCATACTTGGATTTATGAGAGCAACATGATTCTTAAGTCTTGTGGTTATCCGTCTACTAAGTTAATATGTATGTCTGTCTTCTCTTATGAACAGTGCATCTCTTTATAGGATATCAAAAAAGACAATTGTTCACAAGTCTCGGAGACTATAACCTTAATTTTTTATAATTGATCTTATTTCTATTTTAGCGTATCATAAAATAGAAATCAAATTATTGGATCTCTACACATTAAAGTCTATACTTTATTAGATGTCAAATAGTCCAAAGTCTTTAACCTTAATAGATATGTACCCACACGTTGGATTAAATCCAACATTCTCCCACTTGAGTCATATATGTATAATTCCTTTAATTGTATATCATTTCATAATCTTATGAATTCAAAATTTGCTATCACTACTAAATACATCTTTAATCAATCTCGTTCGTCAATTATAATAACATAGGATCAAAGCGATTTTCATTACACGCATATCATAATTAAACCCATCAATGGTCACTTATGCCAATATAATTGAACAACATAGATCAAGCATGGATGTGTAGCATGAAAATTACATGTAAAGTAATCTTAACATGCCTACTTCCAATTGATCCAAATTCTTTATTCATGAATGAGATCAACCAAATAGAATCTAAGGTTAAAATAAATCATAAGAGTGTCTATAACTAAAAATCATTTGAAATAACATACTCTCACTAAAATGACATCTCTTCAATAGATACAACACCCAGATGAGTAACATGCTGATGAAAGATCTTAGGTGGTAACCCCTTAGTGAGCGGATCCACAACCATGGAGTTTGTCTCAATATGTTCAATAGACATTTTACTATCTAGAACTCTCTCTTTGAAAACTAGAAACTTGAGGTTTATATGCTTTGATTTCATTGAGCTCCTATTATTGTTAGAGTATAACACTGCTGACTTATTTTCACAAAATAACTTTAGTGTCCTTTCAATACAATCTACAATGCGCAACCCAGTGACAAAATCCTGCAGCCATATTCTATGAGTGGACACTCATAACATGCTATAAACTTCGCTGCCATAGTAGAAAAAGCTATGAGTGTCTGCTTAGCACTCTTTCAGGAAATAGCTACTCCAACTAGCAGGTAAATATAGCCCAATGTGGATCTCCGACTATCTTGGCATCCAACAAAATCAGAATCAGAATATCCAATGATCTCTAACTGATCCGACTTCCTGTATGTGGGCATGCAATCTTTTATTCTCTGCAAGTACCACATAACTCGTTTGACTGCTCTCCAATGATCCATTCCATAGTTGCTTAAGTATCTGCCCAGCATCCAACATTATACGCAATATCTGGATGCGTACATACTTAAATATACATTAAACTCCTTGCTGTTGAAGCACAAGGAATCTTTTCATTTCTTTAGTTTCAAACCCATTCTTAGGGCATTGGCTGAAACTAAACTTATCTCCCTTAACAACAGAAGTGTCACCTGGTTTACAATCCTGCATGCCAAACCTTTTAAGAATTTTCTCGATATAGCTCTTTTGTGATAATCCAAGTATAACCTGAGAGCGATCTCGATGCATTTGTATCCCTAATAAAAAAGAGGTGTCATCAAGATCTTTCATTTAATATTTTTTTGTCAAAAAGCTCTTGGTTTCGTGCAATAAGCCTATATCGTTGCTAGCAAGCAGTATGTCATTAACATCTAAAACTAGAAATATAAACTTACTCCTACTAAACTTGTGGTATATGCAATCATCTACTGCATTCATTTCAAAACCAAACGAAAGAGCAACTTGATGAAATTTGTAATACCATTAACGGGAAGTTTGCTTGAGCCCATAAATGGATTTCTTCAATTTGCAAACCATTTGCTTTGGGTCTCCTAACACAAATTTTTCTGATTGCACCATATAAATTGTCTCATCAATGTCACTATTGAAAAACACAGTCTTTACATCCATCTGATGCAACTCAAGGTTGAAATCTGCCACAAGTGTCATTATAGTTCTAAAAGAGTTTTTCGATGAAACCGGAAAGAAAATCTCTTTATAATCACTGCCTTCTTTCTGTGTAAAGCCCTTGGTAACTAGACGAGTCTTATATCTCTTTACATTGACCTTCAAATCCCTCTTGGTTTTAAACATCCATTTGCAATCGATGGGTTTCACATCTTTAGGAAATGAGACAAGATCCCAAACGTCATTATCTTTCATGGAATTTATTTCCTCATTCATGGCATCAATCCACTATTGAGAGTTAGAACCTTGTATGGCCTGATGGAAGTTCAATGGATCATCTTCCATAATGCCAACTTCAACCTCATGTTCTTGGAGGAATATGATGTAAACATCTGAAATCGTGCTTCTCCTTTCTCTAGTGGATTTCCTTAATGACACTGGTTTTTGAAGTTGATCACTTTGTTCTTCTAAAATAATATATGTAATTTGAACAGGGAGTTCCTCAACATTGTATTGTTGTTTTAAATTTGTTACTTCAACAATATCAGGAATAAAACTCATATCATTGTCAACAACAACTAGAGGAATATTAACATATTCCTCTTCAAGACAATGTCTCTCACCTTATCTCCCCTCCCAAACTCAACGTCCTCAAAGAATCGGGCTTTTTTCATCTCAAAAATTGACTATACATTTGGATCATAAACCTTATAACCCTAAACCTTTTAGAGTATCCAACAAAATGGCAACTAACAGTTCTGGAATCCAGTTTCTTTTCATTTGATTTATATGGCCTTGCCTCAACTGGACAACTCTAAATGTGCAAGTGATTCAAACTGGGCCTTTTGCCCCAAAACTCATAAGGGGCTTTGGTAGTTGCTTTAGTTGAAACCCTATCGAGTATGTAAGCCGTAGTGTTTAATGCTTCTCCCCAAAGAGATTATGGTAAAGTAGAATGACTAATCATACTCTTTACCATATCCTTCAGTGTTCTGTTTCGCCTTTTAGCAACACCTTTCATGCTAGGACATCCTGACATAGTGTACTGTGGGATGATACCACAATTTTCAAGGAATTTAGCAAAACGTTGTTACTTGATTCGTCATATCTACTATAGTATTCACCACCACGGTCAGATCTGACACTTTTTATTCTTTTGTTGAGTTAATTCTCAACCTCAGCCTTATAGGTTTTGAACATGTCTAGAGACTAAGACTTCTCATGAATGAGATACAGGTAGTCATAATGGGAGTAATCGTCTATGAAAGTAATAAAATATTGTTGACCATTCCATGAAGCTGTAGGGAATGGCCTACAAATATCTGTATGTATGAATTCTATGACGTCTATAGCCCTGTTGGCACTTGATTTTCTTAGGTTTGTCTGCTTCCCCTTAATACAATTAACACAATTTTCAAAGTCCGCATAGTCAAGGGGATCAAGAATTCTATCAGACACAAGACATTCAATTCTTTGTTTAGAGATATGCCCTAAACGCTTGTGCCATAATGAAGCAGAATTCTCATTGGTTAATTTTCACTTTATATCTCTTCATACATGCAAAGTTTCATCATACAAGGCAATCGTATTAATCAAATATAGGTAATCAACAAATGATAAAGAACCGGTACCAACAAGTATTGAATCTTGAAAAAGACTAAATTGACCATTTCCAAATGAACAAGAGTAACCAAATTTGTCTGATGCAGAAATAGAAACTAAATTCCGTCTAAATGAAAGTACAACATAAGTCTTATTCAAATTCAAATCCAAATAATAACCGGTCTTTACTAATGACCTAAATGTTCCAATAGCCTCAACTTCTACTGCTTTACCATCACCCACATAGATGTAGCTTTCACCATCAACTAGCTTTCAGTAGCTCAGGCAACCCTGTATAGACACGCTGATGTGAGTAGTAGCGCCAGAATCTAGCCACCAAGTGTGTATAAGTACCAAAGTTAAATTAACCTCAGAACAAACTAAAGCAAGAAATGTACCTTTCTTTGCACGCTATGCGTGATATTTGGAACAATCTTTTTTCTTGTGTGTGGTACTTTCAAAGAAAAAACAGGCAAAACCTTATCCTGTTACTTCTGTTGTTTCTTTTGTGGTGCTGCACCTGTAGCTTCCTCACCCTTGTTTCTTTTCAAGTTATTGTCATTTAAGGTTGTTGCCAAATGAGCACTCTTTGTCTTCTCTTGGTTTAGCCTTTCCTCTTCTTGCACACAATGAGAAATTAGCTCATTTAAAGTCCAAGTCTTCTTTTGATAATTGTAGCTAACCTTAAACTGACTAAATTGTGTAGGAAGAGATATCAAAACAAAATGCATAAGCAAGTCCTCAGACAACTCTAACTTTATTGCCTTTAGTTTTGAAGCAAGATGCAACTCCAAGATGTACTCCCTTAGGTTTCCTTTTCCCTTATATCTGATTGAAATGAGATTTGCCAAAATCGTACTTCTTTCAGCCTTTTCACTTTTGACAAACCTCTTTTCGATTTTCTGAAGGTAATCTTTGGCAATAGTTACCCCTTCGGACATAGTGCGCTTAAATGTTTCCATAATAGCACGCTTTATGATCATACGACTCGTGCGATTTGACCGTTCCCACCTTTCTATGTCCCTCTTATCATTTGAGGAACTGTCAGCCGTAAGATCGGCAGGTCGTTTAGTCCTTAATGCAAGGTTTAGATCTATGGTACCAAAAACAATCATAACATTCTCTTCGCATGCCTTGAAGTTTATGCCGTTAAGCACATAAATGGAATTGATACTGGCAATAATAATAGAAGCAGAAGTAGCAACTGTACAGAGAACAAAACAACCAACAAACAAGCTCACATAAATTCCACATAATCGTATAAAATCAAATAATGATACATACCATCACAAGACACCTAACACAATATTAATATATAGTATTCGGATAGAAATATTAACTTGCAAGTGATACTCTTGGTATAGTAATCAAATATTGACAATAAAAAATTGTTAAACAATTAACTTTTCTTTGGACCAATTAATTGTTCACATAGATAACCTCATAATTGTCACATATTTATCACCAGAGGTGTACATATATTTTAGTAAAAATATTGACCTTCCTTTGGGCCAGTCAATACTCGCATGATACACATATGTAATCATCCTAATATTATAAAATAAATTAATTTACACAATAGAAGCTACTTTGACAGCATATTGTTTCAATCAATTTATTTCACAATATTAATAAAAGATCAATTATACCAATATTTAAACATACCTTTAATAATCAATTCGAATGTTGATTGTACTAACCTTAATTAACGGAATTCGATTTTCATACAAAAACATAAACTAAAAGCATGTAAATAGGTTTTTACGCTTAATTCCATAGAAGCAAAATTTATAATTTATAATTTATAATTAAAAAAATTTGATTCCAAATCCTAAAGCACGTAACATGTATATTATCTGTAAAATTGTTTCTGTGCTTGTGCAAATCGTAAAGCACGTTGCATGCATAAATGTTTAAAAATTGTTTCTGTCGTTGGCATTTTAAAGAGTAAAACCATTGTCGTTAAATATAAAACCAAATTGGGTGATTATCCAGTGGTTTGATAAAGGCGACCATTGAAAAGAATCGGAACAATCGTTTTCTGATTCGGTGGTTTTGTTTCTTTTTTTTTAAGTCATAAATAAAACTGAATCCGTTGTTTAACCGAAATATAAACAGATGCATATGCCAAATAATAAGAGAAACGAAGATATTTCGACCATATGACAGATAAATAATTAAATTTTTTTTAATGATTTAATATGAAAGAGGCTCTAAAAATTGTCACCAATCATAAAATAATTATGTCAAATTATCAAGATAACTTAGATCTGTTGCATAAGCATACCTGAATTTTCTTGCAGCAATATGATTCTTGAATTTTGTGATTATCTGTTTTCTAAATCAATTTATACATATGTTTTTTCTTAAGAACCGTTACTTCTCTGATTGAAAAATGTCATAAAAGATGATTGCTCATATGACTTGAAAGTCATAACCTAATTTCTTATAAAATTGGTCTTATTTTTATTTTAGCCTATTATAAAATAAAAATTAGACTATTATATCTTTACACATTAAAATTTATATTTTATTAGATGTCAAATAGTCCAAAACTTTCAAAATTACTTTAATCATACTTAAATTTATAATCACTCATAATATACAATTAATTCACACACACAAGCGCACTCGTGCGCACATACACACACATATAAATAGATGCGTACATAAATGTATATTTATACCCACACGTTGGATTAATCTATCAGTGTAATGCCAACCTCACGTTACCAAATTCTTGAAGTATTAGAACGGGTGGAAATGGGGAAGCAAATTCGTAAAAATTATAAAGAGAGGAGTGATTTTCAGCCTCAAATCTTCTGTCTCATTTTTTATGTATCTATTTTGTCTCATTTAATCTCAGTCATTTATTTATGTGAAACTTTTATGTACTTATTTTATTCCATTTAATCTCAACCATTTATTTACGTGAGATTTAAATGAGACGGTACATAAAAAACAGGACAGCAGATCACGTCCCGTGATTTTCATCGTCCGAACTAAGTGTGTCTGTCAGGGGCGTGGGAACCAGCTGTCTTGACTATTTTGTGTACGAATTCGATGCATCTGGTCGGATTCTATGACTTCACAGTCTTCAATTCTTCATGCCTTCTCTCTCTCTCTCTCTCCGTCAATAAATGTGCTGGGTATCTATATATGCAACGCAACCAGTTAATCAGTTCCTGTGTATTCTATTAAATCTATACGAAGCTCACATAAAAATTGACTAGAACATAATTGAAACACTATTTTTAACACAGAAAATTTGGTGCCACCATTTTTAGCACAGAAGATTCGGTGCCGCAACACAATGCAATGCAATGCAATGCTCATAGGCCAGCCGCAACCCTTTTTGCCAAAGTATGTAGTCCACCTCCACACCTTGACATGTTTATACAATACTACACGCTACGCACCCCTTTGTTGATTCACAAAAATAGATATATATATAATCTGACACTGAAATGAAGAACAATATCTGGATAGAGAACACACGAAACATGTTACGAAAGAAATCTAAGTGATATGTGTCAAAGAAAATGTGCAAAATTAGAACAAAAGAATTTGTCTATACGATAATCCATCAGCATCAAGCCAAGCCCAGCCCTTCAAAGTCCAAATCTATTTTAACTATTATTTATTACGCACATTAATTTAGAAATCGAATCTTAGCAGCCCAAAATCAATAGAAAAGTTACTGTTTCCCATCGAAAACAAGCCCAAAGCAACCAGCGATATCAGTAGGACCCACATCCATGTCTGCATCCTCCTCTTGCTTCGATTGCGGAGTGGCAGAGGCATGCGTGTCGCCTTCGTCTGTCGTACGAACTCAGAATGAGATGCCCTCTTTCTGACCGCCACAGGCTTCTCTCTTGTTTCAAACTCCTCCGCCTCCATTGGAGTTTGAGTCTCTGTCGTTGGAGCAGATTCTCCCTCATTCCTACCATTTTGAATCTGATCCTCCGCTGGTGCAACTGCTGGCTGCTTATTACTTGCCTTCTTCCTCGCCCTCTTCTCCCTTTTCTTTAAAACATATATGAAAAGAGTGACGATTATTTTACTAACCTAAAGTAAGATACAGTAATAGTAAATATCTATATTTGTTATATCAGAATCATCTTGGTGAAACTTACTCTTTCTCTTTCTTCAGCTTCCTTCTGCGCTTTTGCCATAGCCCTGGCTTGGTTCCTTTCAGCTTTTCTTACATTCCTTCCCATTGCCTCTTTATGCTTAGCTATCTGCTCCAGTCTCCTTTGCTCATGCAGCCTGGCTTCTTCCTCGGCTTTTCTGAGTTCATCTTCCTTCCTAGCTAGCTCTTCCTCCTTTAATTTCTTAGGGTCCTCCGTTTTGCCCGCCTCTTCATTTTCATCCCTTCCAGAAACAGTTGCCAATGCATTCTCAGTAACAGCTGTTTTAACAAGGTTTTTACTTTTAGCTGTTTGATTCTTTTGGCCCCTAAATTCTGTCATTGACTTGTTATCCGTTTCTTCTTTCTCCACAGCTTGAACTGGTTTTTCTTCTTGAACTGTGGAAGTCAATGTCACGTTGTTGTCTCGAGACAACCTTTCAGTATGGTTATCCTCATCAGGGCGAAGTGAACGACCATCCAATGTCTGCAATCTCCTAACCGTGCTCCTCAAATTGCAACTTACATACTCCTTGCGAAACTCGTCATTCTTGTTCCAGAGTTCCATAAACGTTTCCACCTAAATCAAAGCTCTGTTAGTGCAAAACCAAAGGTAATTTGCAAAATTCAAGGTCTTCAAGAACTGCATTTTCCCCTTACTTGGTTTATACAGTGTCGTCGTAGTTCTTCTTTCCGTCCCTTGAACGCCAAGTGATTAGCTGCCGTTGCATCATCCTTGTATTTCCAAAAAAATATATTCTGCAAGCTCCACGAAAATAGTCGTTATTTTAACATTTTGTACGTGCAATAATTCAACCTTTCTCCAGAACAAAATCTCAAAGCTAAAAACAAAAACCAGAATGTTCAATATTTAACAGTTCTGACGGAATCCTTTTGTGTTGCCACAATAACATGCCTTTGCTGACAGAAGTTTGTGATACAGTCAATGGAAAAAACCTAACATTGCAACAAAATGACTCAGTACCTTCTCATATAACTGTTTCTTCAGACTCCTCAATTGTGCATATGCCTCTTGCCTTTTGACATCTGCAGCTCTAAACTGAGCATGCAATTCTGTTAGCTGATTATGTTCGTCTACATCTTTCTTATTAGCGGCTCTGGTAGCTGCTTCAGCTTTGAAAAGGTTCTCTCTAAGCGAGTCTACTTGTTTTCTCAAAATCTAGAGAAAGGAAAAGAATAATCAGATCTCAAAAGTAAACTACATAAAACTGAAATAAACATATAACGAAAACAGTACTGTATTATCGGCTGAGGATGAAAATGGAATCACCATGAAACATAAGAGATATCAAATCTCAAAAGCTAGCAATCGAAAACTGAAATGAAAAAACACACAAGAAAAACAGTTCTGTATTATCAGTTATAATGAGGAGGTGAAATTGGAATCATCATCCACGAACGTCATTAGCATGTGAGAATGCAAGAGATAGCTGTATTTCAATAGTTCGATACCCAAAACAGCACCCAAATATCAACGAGATAGACCACAGGCAAGAGAAACTAAAGCAATGCAGACTACTAGTAAAATGTACATTCAAGCGCTCCTCAATTTGATCTTTTTCATTGATAGCCTGCTCAACTTCGTCCCTGGTACCCATATTAGATGCAATCTGCTCGCGTAGCTGCTTCAATTGCTTGATTTCCCGAATAAATTTCTTTTCATCCTTCAAAGGTAGAGTCTCATGTTGTATCATGTGCTCCATGTTACGAATCTGCTTGCAAGCCATAAATTAACTTCAAACAAGGAGGAAATTAAAACATAGGTTTTCAAGCATCCATCAAATTACAGTTAACTCATGCCTTACACGTTGGAAACAAACAAAAGTAAAGAAAGAAAACTTTGTACCCTGCCATCAATATCCTCAATGGAAACAGCGCTGTTCACTCTGTTGATAACGGATTGAAGAGTATCTATTTCTTTACGTTTTCCCTTGAGCAAAATCCGTGCAGCTTTCTCTTGTTGCAAGACAGCAACCAGACTATCACTATACCCCTTGCTAGTTGCCTAATCAGGAGTCTTTCATAAATCACATGTAAAATAAGAGAAAGAACGAAGAAACATAACCCCCAGATACATAGTAGAGCATCAGGAGAAGGTTTCATACCCGTTTTGCTTGGATATCTGCTCGAATAGCATCCCGACTTTTTGTTTTCACATCAACTTCAGACTGAGCTATTTTTATCTGTTCTTTCAAATCCACGTCATCTGATCTTGGAACCCTGATCATGTAATAGAATGGCCTTTTGCCAACTTCAGCAGCTGCAGTATTCCCATCAGACGTATCATTTATAGCACACTCTTGGGAACGTATAGAGTTTTGATATCCTTCAATCTCATTAATGCCCTCTTCTTGCTGACATTGTTCTTCATCACCATTGACTCTATCAGATAATTCCCCTCCATTTTCTTCTTCAGTGCAATTTAGTGCCCTTTCACTGTTTAAGACCAAATCATTTTGAACCTTACTTGAAGTTATATGATTATAATCTGCAATTGATACAAATTTAAGTTCTGATTCCAGTTCCACAGTAGCAGGACAAGATGACAAGTTGGCTTCACTTTCAACTGATTCGATACAGTTCTCACCGTCTACGGGGCAAACTGTGAACTTGGGATTGACAGAACTCTCAGAGACCTTTAAAACTTCAGATTCCTTGTTACCCTTACTACTAGCATCAGCAGAGACTTCTTCGTCAAATTGAGTGGACATGTGACCAGTCTCAGTTTCAGTTTTCCCATAAAAAGCCATGCAATCTGGTGCTTTATCACCCACAACAGGGCAATCCTCTGCCATTACTCCTTTTTTATCATTAGCAATTATGGAATCAGTAGTTCCAGTAGAACTCGCACCTAATTGCTCAACTTCAATCTTTGTTGTCACAGCTTCGACATCTGCATCAGAATTTGGATCTGGATCCTTAGTTCCGACATTTGGCTTCATTACCATATTATCTAGAGGGGCAACCTTGCTGCTTTCACAACTTTCAGCAGGTA
The DNA here is from genome assembly GCA_027478495.1 of Erythroxylum alaternifolium. NCBI lineage: Eukaryota > Viridiplantae > Streptophyta > Magnoliopsida > Malpighiales > Erythroxylaceae > Erythroxylum > Erythroxylum alaternifolium. Next base: position 70,266 of record JANIIA010000117.1, read on the forward strand.
CATTCTTCCCAATGTCAGAGGATGGAAAAGTTGCATCACTTTCAGAAGGCTTATTTTGTTCAGTTGTGGCTTGATTATCAAAAAAAGAGTCACCAACGGCCTGATTAGTGGGTAGAGTTTCTATTTCTTCATAATCAATATGCTCATTATCTATCTTCTTTTCTGATTTTAGGACATCAGCAGAGATGTCAACAGTTGAGTCTTCTCTCACATCATCGTGATCGCTTGCATTTGGAAAACTCTTGTCATACTGATAAGTAGAAAATTCGGAGGTTTGGGGCACATCACGCAGGCATATTTCTTCCGTGTTTGCGTCTGTACGAAACACGGAGATACCAGTTATTGCTTCTCGTCTTGCATCTTCACCACTGGCAATTAAAAAGCAACTACCATTTTCCGCATCTCGGATCGAGAAAGTTTCGGCATCATTATTAGAGCTGATTTTTTTAATGTCATGATGGGCATCAACCAAGTCAGAAACATTACCAGCTTCTATACCGCTATCTTGAGCAGGAGCCGAAGGCAAGCTAGTTTCACAATTACGTGATGCTTCTGGTTCTTTGACATCAACAATCTGTGGAAAGGGAGTCGTTTGGAAATTCTCTTGTGAGATAGTCATGCTTGCCTTTTGGGGCCGTTCCACAGGGGACTCACCTGCTAATTCCCCATGTTCATTGTCATGATCAAAATCAGCATGACTACTAACAGCCTCAGTAGATACAGCATCAGAATCTTGGTTTCGGACATCTTTTTCATCCGTGGCTGAACCGATTCTTGTATCCCCCTCAACAGTCTGATCTCTATCTGGTTCAGTAACATGGGTAGTAGATTGGTGAGAGTTGCAAGGTTCTCCAATTTCCAGAATCGGCAGGACAGTATCTGCCTCAGTCAGCTGGGACTCGCTTCGACTACTGAGAAGCATTAATTCCGGTTCAGGATCGCCTTTGGCAGCATGAGAATCATTAAATTGGCAATAGACGGCCGAATCCACCTCAGCATCTCCTTGATGATCAAGTTCATGCGGCACAGATTTAACTAGGACAGTTGTCGCACTCAACTCTTCTGTAGCATCATTGTTAAGGGAAGCAACCTCGTTATCAGCAGTCCCTGGAGAAGAAAAATTGGCGTTGAGATCAGTGGTGTGAAGAGAATGGCCAGGAACCGTGTCCGTGTCTTCGCTACAAACGAAAACGTAGGAGCCATCGACATCATCCTTGAGAGTCACATTCCCATTATCGCGGCTATGTCGTCGTGTATGGTCATTGCAATCTCCAGTCACATCCTGACAGCTACTCGTCATGTCCAACCCACACTTCTCCTCACCCGATACAGCAGCCCCTTTACCATTAACATCGACCGTCATTGTTCCCGCCCCCAACTACAACTACATGATCACACACCGCCACACACGTAAACGCAGAGAGAAAACGAAATTTAAAATTATGATTCTAAAAACGAACATCTACACTAAAACAATAGTTAAGAGAAGGTAAATCTGAGGATCAGATAATGCATACCGAAACAATGATGAAGCCGGAATCCCTCCGATGGAATCCGAGAACGTAGGTGCGGAGATCGAATATGGAGAAGAGCTGAAGGAGGACGAACTTCCTTATTTATCTTTAAAAGATATACATAACACGGATATATAAACAAACAGCTGGCGATATGAAGAAAGAGTTAAGAGGAGGAGTTGTGCAGTTTGGCAATGCCGTCGACGTCGACCCTCCCCTCCTATGTTTGAACTCTCGCGCTTCTTTTTTATGCTTTCTTTCATACATGGACTATACATATATATATATATATATATATATACACACACACGTTCCTAATCTCATTAACCAATGTATTTAATTATATTCACCTGCCTAACCTCATTAACCAACATATTAACTTAAACTAATAAATTGTCTGGTATCCATATAGCATTGTCATATGTGTGGTAATTAAAGCTTGAGATGATTGAATGGAAAAGCGTATCGGGTTGACTAAGGTATGTATGATCACTATATCAAAGGTAACGACGTCACGCATGCTCTTGCGTTGCGTGTTTGTGTGTGTAATATATATGGAATGACCGGTTGAGTTGAGTAATGTTTCGTTGGGATTTTAGGAAATTGGGCGGAGTAAAGTAATATACAATGTGTGCGTTTGTCAATATATGTAACTATAAAGATTCCGTTTTTGTATTAGTTATTGATAAGGATGAAAAGTGGATTAAGATTGTAATTAATAATGGGAATAAATTGAACTCACGTTGTGTTAACGTAAATAATAAAGCAAGCTAAGGCACTCTAGAAGAAAATGAGGAGGATGGATAGGTTACTAATATGGAAAGAAAAGGAAAGGCTTTGGTTGTATACATTTTACCATTCAAGTGTTCAAACCTACAGGTGTTTGGTTTCCATTGGATTCTAAGTTTTAGGAGTCCAACTGCTTATTAAGAATTTATAATGTGTTTGGTTTGGCTTTAGTTTAATTTTTTTAAATTGCGGTATGAGAGGTCAAAAAACGTTGAACTCATTTCGTCAAAAGGACATGAGATCACATGGAAATAAAATCACACAGCAAAGCATTTGTTAGCTCTTAGCTCACCTCACCTGTCTTAATTTCCACACCATGTGCACTGTAGTTGGGTAAATGGACCACCAATTCATTCCCTATACTATAGCAGCAAGTACTGTCCCTTGAATCTTAAATTTTCTTGCAAGGAAGGAGTGACGTTTGATTATCTATCCAAATGGAATTTAACGTACAAAATTCAATAGATTGTTGTGAAATGGATCTGAAACGTGATCCACAAGGTTCTGGATAGGACCTTTACCCGTAAAAGCTGCTTGCGCATAAAACCCCAACCATGCAACCATTGCTAAGCGTCCATTTTTTATCTCTTTCACCTTCAGCTCCTCAAACACAACTGGATCATTAGACAGGTTCAATGGATCGAAAAGTGCCCCTCCCGGATAATTGATGTCGCCCGGCAAGTAAATTCCCAAAGGCTCCAACGCCTCTATCCCGCAGTATCTCGCATATTCTGGACCAACCTGTTTTAAGTTTTTACACCGTCGATCCATTTATTACTTGAATTATGATTGTTCATTGTTTAAGTTAAATAGTAGTAGTTTAGTTTATCAAAAATTAGTTTTGTAAGCCTATATTTATATGATTTGGACCTCAAAATAAACAAGTTATTTTACCTCTATACCTCTGTTTTTCGTTTGCTCCTTTGAATTTTACTGCCTAACACCGTTACCATTTCAATTACCATAAATTGTTATCATATACAGTACCTACCATCAGGAGTGCTTGGCAGAAAGCGATAACGATCACAGCTTGACTTCCAGCTAAGTGAAGCCCTGGGATGCCCAGGTAATCCAGTGTCTCTCCCTGCTAGTAGTTCCAACAATTTTATAACCACAGGCAAATATGCAAAAGCCAACATGCATAATCAAGATACTAGCCTTGAGTTTCGAGTATCCTACTCGCCACCAGACAGGTTCAACGAAATGAAAGGCACCTACAAGGTCTAGCACTTCTGGAACCAGAGCACCAAGGGCAGCAAGCATAGCCCAACGAGCATGGAGTATTTCGAAGCTGCCATAATATATATATATAAATGTAAAAAATAAGAAGGAAGCCTCGTTGGTTGCCTAAGTGCAGTTATAATACTAGACATACAAAAATCAATTGAACTTTTCGCAAAAGAATGTAAAAGTTAACATACTTGAAGTATCTCTTAAGTGCCACAGGGTCCCTGCTTAGGCCAGCAACATCAAAGCCGTAATCTCCAGGTAGTTCTCCAGTAAGATATCCAGGGTATTCGAACGGTATGGGACCAAGCCAACGAGGGCGCTCTTCTCCATACCAGAAGCTGCATAGTTGAAGATTCTTATTATAACGCAAGATTTTCAGCGAATTCCAGGTTTTGGATAGCTGATGCAATTTCCTCATCATAGTAAAACTACTTCAAGTATAATTTGTGAACTAAATAGCAGCTAATAGCAGCATTGCCATTACAGTCGGAAACATGAAATAGAATATTTATCAACGGAATAAAAACTCTACCATACAGGGAACATTTTCCTTACTCTGCCATGCATACACTAATTTCCGCAAATGAGATATACATATAAATCATCAGCTTTGTTTGAATCATAACTTGTTCCAAGGTAAAGAGATATAATCTTTTATAGGGAATGATGAAAGGTGAAACCGGAAGCAGTTTGTCTTTCTCCACAAATTACCTTTCTTGTCGGGCCTTCCGGGCTAAAGCCTGAAACTTGGAAGATTCTAACACAGCAGTTTTTTTCCTCTCCTCTAATCTTCTCTGAAGGGAGTCGCCAAGCGGGCTGTTGGCTATAGCCTTGACTGCTGTGAACGGAATTGCTGAAAACACCACAACTCCAACAAGCTACATACAGAGATAACATGTGATCAAAGAAACTATGAAAACTAAAGACCAACTTCGTAAAAAACTTAAACGGAAACTCAGAGCAGAAGCTAGATATGAGATGTGAATAATACCTCTTGCCAAGAAGCTTTGCAAGGTGAAGGAGTCTTTGTCTTGAGGAGTGGGAGGTAGGAACGAGGAAACGGGGACAAGACGAGCTTAGAATGCTGAGCTAAGAAGGAAGAGGAAGAAGATGACAAAGAAGAAGAGCATGGCTCTAGTTTCAGACCCATGCCCAGATTCTGCTTTCTTGCTTCAAGCTTTATGTTATGGTGTCTCCACCTCTCATCAAATTTTATTATTATTTCTACTTTAATAATAGCAGAAGAGAGTTGTGGTGATGGTGAGTTGATAATTTTGTCGACGTGACTGAATATGATCTATTGATGTTCTGTTAGTCATACTCCATAGACCCAGAAAATTTAGGCTTAAAGCCCAAAACTCTGGTTATTACTTATTTGAGTTCTTTGATCAGATGAATAAACATAGGCTTCAAACCGAGAACGATTACTTGCAGCCCGCCAGCCACCCCACCC